>VDFB02000008.1:8858039-8875729 GCA_007258455.2 Sequoia sempervirens | reverse complement strand
TGTAGGCATGCATTTTGTTTACATCTAATGCTTAATTAATTACTGTTGATTTCTCAATAAGCCCCATCTAAAGTGTATTGTGTAAATAAGCTCCATTCTTGGTGGTTTGTATCCTTTGGAATGCTTCAATTACTTGTGCCTCACTTATTCACATGTATACTTCATGTATATTGTGTGTATTCATGTGTATGCTTCATGCTTCCAATGCATAGCAGCAAAAATCTTTTGGGGAAAAAATTTACAAACCAAAAGTATAAGAGTTTTTGAAAAATTTGAGAAAAAATCATATTAAAAAAAACGTAAAAAATTGTAGAACAAGAGATAAAAACTTTTTTTTAAAAATTGAAAGGTATTTCCATAGCATATAGAGATATAGAGAGAAAATAAAATAGATATTTTAACTAATGAATTGTAAAAGATAGATTTTTGTAGTTTATATTCAAATCGTTGATTACATTGCATTGCACATCTTTCAAAGTCAAAGCATTACTTCACATTGCATATCTAATAACTAGATGTTGATAGATGACAAAATTTCAATTACAATATAGTTTCTACAAAGTCAACCTAAGCAGTTATGCAATTACTTCACATTGCATAACTAATAACTAGGAGCAGCTGCCAATTGCATTTTCTTATCATGGCA
Source organism: Sequoia sempervirens (assembly GCA_007258455.2). Classification (NCBI taxonomy): domain Eukaryota; kingdom Viridiplantae; phylum Streptophyta; class Pinopsida; order Cupressales; family Cupressaceae; genus Sequoia; species Sequoia sempervirens. Next base: position 8,875,083 of record VDFB02000008.1, on the reverse strand, counting down.
TTCTATGAGACCAGATTTCTTTGAGGTATTTTTTCAAATAGTTCGTTGCCTTGTCTATGTTACCACATTTTTCATACATGTCTACCAAAGCATCTTGCCAAACAGTTCACTGCCTTGTTGCTATGGCTAAAAGCCTAAAACAAGTGCTTTCAAACAAGCTATGGATGGTTGGACAAAATATATCAAAAGCATAATATTAAGCAATAGCATAGACAAGGTAGTGAACTATTTGAAAAAATGCATCAAATAATTGTGGTGATGGAATGCCATGACAATCCATAGACAAGGAAGTGAACTATTTGAAAAGATGCCTCAAAGAAATGTGGTCTCAAGGTGATGGAATTCCATGACAATCAAATTGCATTTGATTTTCATGGCATTCCACCACCATGATAACTCATTTTTTTGAGGCATTTTTTCAAAGAGTTCACTGCCATTTCTATGCTACCACATTTTTTGGTGTAGGAGCACCATTGAATAGAAGTTGTCAATTCAAGGTTTTGAGGAGTAGGCTTTAGGTTTTGAGGTCTTTTTTTCTAAAATAAGGTCAATGAGACCATTTTCTATTGTAATGAGTCATTTTAGTTGATAGCTAGATGTTTAGAAGATCACGTTTGCAAAAAGTGCAAATATTGAAAAAAGATGTAAAGTTGCTAAAAAGTTGCAAAATTGCACTTTTAGGGAAGGAAAACGGTCATAACATTTTAAAAGGTAGCTGTAGGAATTAGGATAGTTATTTTGGAGGGAAAAATCATAAATAAGGTGGAAACCATTGATGTAAGTTGGATTTTTGAAGATTTGGAAGATTGGAACCTTAATAATACTTTGTTTTTCTCCACTTTTTATGTATTTTCTGAGTTTGCAGTGATTGTATGGCTCGTACAACTACATAATGTTCTAAATCTATTTTAAATTCATTTTAAGGTGCAATTTAGCCACTTATTGCATTTGATTTGAGCATCCAATAGTGGATTCGGTGTAAGTTTGAGCAAATTCTTTGTGACTGGTTTTATAACCTATTTTAAGGGTTTGTAGCCTTTAAAATGTAAACTCGACTCATTCCACTTTTTGTGGATCTTGTAACTTGTGGAATGGGACTACAACATCAATAAACAAGTGAGGGAATGTTGAGAGAGTGCAGGGGAGTCCTAAAAATGTGTTGGACATGAAGCCCTAGAGTGGAAAATTGTGTTTTCCAAGTGGAAAAGAGAGGTTTTGATATGGTAGGGTCAAACTGCAATAGTGGTTTACAATTAAGATGAGGAAGGAAATTTCTTTTTTTTTCCTTTTGCCATAGTCGACGGGTTCAGTTGAACCACATTATATGTTTGACCGAACCCAAAAACCCTAAAAAAATAAATAATATTTTAAGGGGTTCGATCGAACATGGCTTCAACCGAACCCCTTAAAATAAAACAAAAAAAAGCATGAATGTCACTGTCATTTTCGCCTTCTATCATTGCTTTCCCTGTGCTTACATGTGCACGATGAACCGAACATGATCTGCAAATGGCGACGACTTCATCTCTCCGATGAACACAAATTCAACTTCATCTTTCGAAAATTCATCAACCCAACTTGCATATCGAGCACTAGGTTTGTCAAATTCGAATTTTGTAGAGTTGAAAATGCATTTGTTTGTTAAATTTCAAAACCCTAAATGCAAAATTTTGCAAATTTGTTGAATGGAAACTGCATTTGTTTGAAATTTTCTAAAGTCTTTTCAACATACACTATTTCGATGATACATTTCTACTTTGTCAAAAATTAACATGCCCTGTCTATGCTTCCACACTTTGCATACATTTCTACCAGGGCACCTCCAATTTATTTGAGGCATTATATCAAACAGTTCATTAACAAATTTATTTGAGGCATTATATCAAACAGTTCATGGTAATTTTTGATGGAGTATGATAGAAATAGTGTTTCCATTGTATGCACCCTATATCAAACAATTCATTAACAAATTTATTTGAGGCTTTATATCAAACAGTTCATGGTAATTTTTGATGGAGTATGATACAAATAGTGTTTCCATTGTATGCACCCTATATCAAACAGCTCATTAACAAATTTATTTGATGCATTATATCAAAAACACTATTGGAAATTTATTTGAGGCATTATATTAAAAACACTATTTATATCATACTCCGTCAAAAACACTATTGGAAATTTATTTGAGGCATTATATCAAACAGTTCATTAAACAGTTCATGGTATAAAGTTTAGGGTGCATACAATGGAAACTTGGATAAAATTCTTCATATTTTCCTTTGAGTCTTATGACATTACTCCAAAAATGGTTGGTGAACTAAATGTATGAATCAAAGAATAAATTTAGAGGAAAGAAAGTAGATTGTTTGAATGAAATGTATAATAAAATAGTTCTATTAGGATTAGAAGGAATGAAGGTATTATTAAATTTTCTAGTACAAGACTATTAAATAAATATTACAAAAGCTAATTGACAAAAATGGTACTAATATGCACACATAGCTTGTCCCAACATTATGGGCATATTGTACTAGAATACAAACTCCCATTAGGCTTACTCTTTAGTTTATGAAATGGAGGCCATAATGCGTCTTGAGCTTAAGATTCTATCATTATGTATCTCCCTTAGCGATAGCATTGATGATTACACATATCAAGAACACCAATTACAATAGTTTGAGACCTTGGATAAACAATAAGTAAACTCATTATACTTGATCTATGTACATATACCAAAGATAATTAATGAAAAAATAAAAATGGTGTTGTCCAATGAGCTTTACCATGAGGGGAACTCATCCTTCATATAAATCTAAATATAATCCAAATTTCATAGAAGTAATTTTTTTGGTAAATTTTGACCCAATTGGATTAGTCCTTTTACCATTATTCCCTAGTTCAACACTTGTGCATTTGGTTTTTTCACTCCCAATTGAAAATATATGAAATAACCAGATAATATCATGCATTTTAAATTATACTATTGGTGATCCTATTGTATGTGGGAAATGGTGCTTACTCATCACATATTACCTTTCTTATACCCATTTCACCTAATGATATTTATTGTGTTATCCTTTCCATCTAGGGACAATTAGATTTACATATACCTTCACAATCACATCATTATCTATTTACACTTACATGATTATTTGTCAACATGGTCCCTCATAATTGATTATGACATGATAATTATCAAGCCAATTAGATCTATGTTACTTCATCACTTGGATAGGGATTCATTGTTTATGATCCTCACCCACTACATATATATGCTCCTCATCACATTATCTCCCCCATATAGGGGAAAAATCATTTTTAAATGCACCTTCATGACCGTATTTTACACTATTACATTTGCATGAGCTAACTATGTTATTAAGAGTCATCTTAACCCATTGAGGAGAATTAGGCATTATACTTATTAGGAAAATATAAAAATATGTCCACTTTACTATATATATATATATATATATATATATATATATATATTTAAAACTATTCTTCATATATCTATGTTAAAACTATTAAAAATTAAATTACATAAATCAATTTTAAATTTGTACAAAGAAATAAATGACTTTGACTAAGAGCGAATATTTAAAATATAGCTATCCTCTTTGCAAAATCAATTTGATTTGAGATATTTATGGACAAAAAATATGGATGAGCATGAGGTAAGTAAGAAAGAATAACCTTAATTTATATCTTCCCTCATCAAATAATTTCATGTTTAAAGAGTTTCTTAAGGCATATCCAATTATGAAAAACTATTATATACTTGTTATAACTATATTAAAGTATATCATGAATAAATTGAAAGGATAAAGAGTAAATCACTAAAAACACATACATAATCATAGAAGTAAATTGATTAATATAAGGAGATTCAAGTGGTTGGATAATTTTTTCCAAGGAGTGGAAGAGGTTAAGAAGGAACCATCAAATAAATATAATATTTTAAATACTTTAAAAGAAAAATACATTTCTCCCTGCTCTAAATTGAAATGGTATTCCTTCTAAGATGATAATAATTGAAAAAGAAGAAAATAATCATTATGAAGATCAAGTACCATTGATAAGTTTTAAGAGATCAAATAAAATATTCAACAACAAAAGAAAAAAGAGAAAATAGTTAATGCTAAAGAAACAACTACAACCAAGCTACTATGTTATAAATTCTCCTCTTATGTAGTCTTCATTTCCCTATAAATTGCACCTCCTTGTACAAATTAGCTATTGATCACCATATTAGTGAAACAAATTTAACATTTTGAAATGGTTAAACATTATTATTATTTTTATTTGTATAAGTATAATTATTATGGGTTCATTTCTCCTCTCCTACTCTTCCTAATAAGGTTCTATTTTACAAGCCTCATATAAATGTTAGGGTTCTAACTTCTAAAAATTGAATATAGTGTCAACTTAATCTCATTAGACAATGCTCCCCTAGTATTAATGGGGCTAACTTTTTATCTATCAAACTCGGCTATGTTTACATTGAATAAGAATTTGATACCTATATCATGATACTTGAACTAAGATATCTTGGCTCTAATTTTAGTCATTTTATCTAAAAATTATTGGTGACATATCCATTCGTGTTTAGTTTTAATCATTTATTATTGCAATTAATTATTACCAGGAGATTCTTGAAGCTTGTATTCCATCCCCACCATTTTTATTCTAAATATTTGACATTTTCTTTCAACTTAAAGTCTAAATTTTATCCTTAATGGTATACATGCTTTTCAATTAGAGTGTCCTCTAGTAAAAATAGAAACATTAATAGTGTTGTTATCAAAGAGTGTCTAGGGATGCACACATCACTATTATTAATAAATTATAAGATTGTAAGAAATGTTTATGGAAGAAATAACTATCTAATAGAGAATATAATGTATTAGTACATATCTAAATATTACATATTTTAAATAAAGTCCTTTAAAATCTATCTTATTGCCATTTAATGAGTCAACTAGGTTCAAAATTATTTTCATCTTATTCCCCCAAAATTCATCACCTTTACAACAAAACTTGATTTCATCTAAATTATCTTATTTATTCTCAAATCATATTAAAATCACCACCTTAAACTCTAAGAAATATTTGGTAACTTATTTATTTTATCTTCATTTAGAAAGGGGGGTGAAGAGGATTTAGAACCTTTTAAAGTTTCTTTCAAAATAACTAGGAAGATTTTATTCATTGTCTTTCTTGTTGCTTTTAGGATTAAAGTGTTATGAATTTTGTGCCTTCATTCTTAAAAATTCTTATATCAACTCATTTAGCATTTCCATGATCTTTTTATATGGGAAAGGTCAACATACAATGAGGTAGACACTTTCCATTTTTTTTATTCCTTAATTAGTTATTTCTAAGGAAACTTTTAGTCTTTTCAAACACCTTACAAAAATATGATAAATGTGTGATTATTTTTCTTTCCACTTTATAAATTTTTGATGTGCTTGGATATATAATTGAGACTCATAATGTAAAATGATAAAAATTTAGTATATATGAAAGAAATATTTTCGAGACATCAAACTACCATTCTACATAACTCTCACATGGAAATAAGAATATTATTTTATTTTAACTAAAGAAATTGTGTGTACTCTATCTTGAAAATTACTAATTAATTTTGAATTATATACTTATAATTTAAAATAAGAGCATCCTTTGTAACATGGAATAGATAGGCTAATTTTAATGAAATAAAATATGTTTTTATATTAAGAAAAATTTACAAATATATGGAACTCATACATCAAGAGAAATTGACTAAGATGTAACTCTATATATGAGAATTAAGATGCTTGAATAATTTATATACCTTCTTTCAATAATTAACATTAGAAATTAATACTTGGTTCATATTGTATACCCACCTCCCAATGGTCTTGGAATGGATGCATTTAGATGGAGAAGGATTTCAAAAGGCTCATGGTACTTGTGGACCCCTCAAAGGCATGATATTTAACACATGAACTTTATTTATGAAAATTTGGTCTTTTGTTGTTGGCTTCTAGTATGAATGTTATCTATACTTGGTGGAATTCTTAGTTGAGACTCTCAATCTTCCATTCTTGGTTTCTAGTGTGATTATACAATATGCTCGCCAAACTGTATTAATTTCTAATGTTAATTATTCAAAGAAGGTTTTGTTTCATAAGAAGAGACCTATGTTCATATATTCTAAGGCTTGTGTTATTATCCACAATGCATGACACTTCTTCACATCTCTACCAAGTTCTAAACAGATACAGATCTGCCATTTCCATGGAGGAGATTGATGATTTAAAAAGAAAATATCATGCCATTTCTTTCTTGAGAAGTCATGTTTGCATTCATGATTTGCAACTTCCATGATCTTCATCCAAAAAGAAATTATGTTATCATTATGTGCCTGATATTAAAACAAATCAAAACCTTCATTTGAGCATGATCGCCAACACAAAGGTAAACGAGTGGAAACAAAAGAAAGCTCGGTTAATGGCTTTCAGCATGTTGGTGGAAAATCTGCATCTTTTTGAAAGTGGCTTCCTAGCTTATCAGTCTTATGTTTAGTAAGGTTTTGTAATCTCCATTTTGTTATGTATTCAGATCACGGGTATATCTAGTATGATGTCTTCTTTTGGGTATTTTGGGTGCATAAGAGAATCTGCATATGTACTAATGTATTCAACCAATGTACTTTTGTAACATATGTTGTAATCAGACAATTGGTCATTTGTACTCAGACCTCATTGGTCTTTTTGATATTTTGTAAAATTTGTTACTCGGACTGCAACTGGGGGTTTTCTTGCTGGTTCTTTCCCACCAGTATGGCCGCCTGAACCAGCTATATGTAAAATATTATATATCAATAAAATTATAAGTGGTCTCCCACTTTTTCTTAAAAAAAAAGTTCTTGTAAATGTCCACATCTTTTTCCTTGACACAGTTGCTATTTCTTAAAATATTTCTTATGATTTTTCATAATGTTGACCAGTCAATACTTTACTATAAATTTTCTATAGTCATGCTCTTAAATGTCATAAGAATATGTCATAATTGTAAGTTTTAATGAACATATTGTATGCACATAAATTAATTCAAATCAGACACAATAACACAACAGATACCCTGGGAAAACCCTCCTCTTGAGGGAGAAAAACCCAGCCACAAAATAACACTTATATATTGAATCTCAATAAGGAGAGTGTCCTTTTACAATAGGCCAATCTGAAGACCAAATATGAGCATCAACTAAGAATGCAACACAGCCAACACAAAACAATATTTCGCTGATACAAGATACAGTCACAAGAGATATTGCTCCACCTTGAAGAAAACACACTTGATAATAATCAATCTGAATCAATAACTTCACCTTCTATACTTGGACCGAACTCGCATGTATGTGATATGAACTGAATGCTAATGAATAAGTCACAATGAAATAATCGAATGAATATATATACAATATGAAGAGGCGTGTCACTCCAAATCATATCAGGTCGGCCTCAAAAGAATTATATCTTTTACTAATTTTAATAAGTCGGCCACCTCAAAGTTGTGCCTCTTTATTAAATTTGTATCTCTTTATTAAATGCATCTTTTATCAAAGGGAATGACTCTTCATTAAGACGCATATAAAAATTAAATAGACAATGGCTATATTTAATTATTATCTTCATGCGTACTGGGCTAGAAGTTATTCACCTGAAGCTACCACGATCTTCAACAATAATCTAGGGTTTCATCTTATAAAGCTATAATAATATTATATGAATTTAGAACATCTTAGAAACCTCCCTTGAAGCATTCAACAAATGAAAAATAACTACCAACACAAAGTGAGATGCCTCATTTCCTAATATGAGGACAAAATAATAAATCAAAATATTAGGATGCAAGGTTGACCCACCTTTCCCAATACTTGGCTAAGTTTATCATCTATTGAGGAGTGGATCCCAACAACAATTGTGCTTAGCGCTTAGTACTAATGCAAGGAATACCTATTCATTTTTTATTTATTGTAATATGCCTAATGACTCCTCATCTCAAGTTAAATTGTGGGAATGGATTTTTATGCCCTCCCTATGACTAAATGGCTACAAGGAGGTGAATATGATATGGTGGAAAAAACCAAGATACAAGTTGGTTTAGTTCTCATAAACTCTCTAAAAAATAATTGAATTCCTACATCCTATTTAGAAATACCATGAGGGGTTTAGATCCCATTTTAGAAAAAAAATATTCTTATACTGATCACTAGTTCACTTGGACCAACTAAAGAGATGGTGAACTAAGGGAAACCTAGTTGTATTGATAGATTAAAACTTAGTTATTTCTCTTTCCATTGTCCCCTCTCCACAAAACACCCTTATTTAAGTAGATTCTATTAAACCTATCTCACATATCACCTCCCAATTCTTTAAACTAAATTCAAACTTCTTATTCCTCATACCTAATAATCTATCCTTCAAGCTCAACACTTCCCACCTCAATCAAATTGATCACCTTGCTTCCCTAATATCCCTTTGGTTGATGTTCCTAGACCTCATCAAAATGGTAAGTGGATACAATTGTGGAATGATGTGATTAAATCTATTGCACTTCCTTACTATGATCTTACAATAAGAATATGGCTAGAAAGAGATCTAGAATGGAAAAAAAAAATGGATCCAAATAGAAAGAAAAAAAACTTGTTTTGGCTTTAGCACTTACCAATAACTTTTCTACAATGAGTGGTTGCTTTCATTGAAATAAAACTTAGAAGATTTGAACTTAATTGTGGTAGAGGATCTCAATTAAGAGATAGGCTACATTGGATGAAAGGATATAAGGGATACAAAAAAAAATTTAGTTATCTCGAACATATTTACATTCTTGAGAGTGGATAATATCTATCGTTGATCAAGAGAGGTAGTTCCATGACAAATCTAATGATATTAAATCCATTTTCCTCCAACATTACAAATAATTTTTAATTGATCTAGTTGAAGGAGATCCACGTCAAGATATAGTGAAAAATTATGAGCATAACAATTATATATTTTTTAACATATATTTAAAATGTATGGTTGGATTAGTGAGATATTTATAACAAGTATGCAATGAAGTCAAACTTTATTAGATTTGATTCTTAATAAATTACTTTTAACGATTCAATTTATAGCTTTATGCAATCTATAAGTTTAAATAGTTTGATAGTATCTAAACTTTATACATGTAAAAATATGATAAATGTCTGATTATTTTGCTTTCCAATCTATAATTTTTTGATGTTCTTGGCTATATAATTGAGATGATTCACTCATATTTTAATGATAAAATTCATCCTCATATGGAGGATTTTATATTATCTTCCATTAAATTCATCCTCTTTATGAGATTCTTACATGGAATATTGATATTCTAGTGTGAATTCTTAATTTTAGACATATCTTAACTAGATAAATTTAGGTTCAATGAGGGCAATAGAACTTTTCTTTCACTTACATAATCCTATTTTGAATTTATGTTAACAACTATTAGATTAAATATTTTTATCCCCAATTATTTTCAAATGATTTTATACTAATCTTTGTATTCTTATTCTTTCTTTCATCGTTTCATTTAAAATTTGAACCATTTAAGGATGCTATGTTATAGATTATAGTTGTCTTCCAATTCTTTTTAACTTGTTAATGGTATGAAAATATTATTGATGAGTAGATGAATTATTACAAGTTCTATTTTAGATTTGTATTCCCTTTATCTAGATATATTATTTACCAAAGTCTCATTGCTCTTTTAGGTGTACTATATATATATATATAACATGGAAAATGCAGATCATGTTCCACCTGTGCTAGATTATTTTGTTGCAAATACTAGTAATGAGATTAAAAAATTGAGAGATTCATTAGCACAGGATGCAAACCTAGGGATATATAGTGAACCATGCATGTTAATATTGCATAGTCTAGAAAAACTAAAAGATGAAGTTGAGAGGACTAGTGCATATTCCCCAGATAGAGTGACTACTATTATTTCTCGCATGCGGGAAGAAGTACATGGTGACGTTCCCCTTAAAAAAATACAGGATAGTGTCACCAAAGAAATGATAAAAGCCACTTGTTCCATTTTATCAAAATGTGTGTAAGGTTAGGGGATACCAGGTCACTAGATGTGTCGATCATGCTATGGCCTCATTGATCTACCCACGATTTCTTGTAGCACATGGTCTATACCCAAACAATGACCATATTCCATTGTATTTTGTTCAACAGTTGTATGATGAGGTCCATTTAGGCCTCAAAGTTAACTACCTGGACATTCCACCATATGCTAGTCAGGGGCATGGTAGGATTGTTGATAGGCCCACCTAACGTCGAGAAGATAGACCACCCCCAATGTTTAGGGTATTGGTTGGTGACAGGTCTCTTGCTCTCACCCAAGCTCTAGCCCCCATAGCAGATGAGGTTGTCATTGCTTCCCAAAAGGAAGAAATTGACACTGTAGGTGACATTGCGGCTGCCACCACTAGGATATCTAATGATCGTGTAGGTCAGTATTTGATGTCCAAACATTCTCGATCCACACCATTTTTAGCATAGTGGACCACCATGGATCCTTTTACAGTGTTCGACATCCCTACTCCTACACAGCTTGATGCACTTACAGAAGATATGGCATGCATGACTCTACATTGTTTGGCTGAGGACCTGTTGGAGGCATATGCCCACATTGCATCAGACAATGGGATTGGTACAGAGCATGTTAGAGAGAATTTGAGATGCAAAGGTCGTTCATTTCTAGGATCCCATCACTCTCAGTCGAGCACTAGTGTGCATCAGGATCCACCTACAGTTCATATGACAGTTGCACAGACTATGGGTTTTATTGATATGTTGATTAGTTTTGGTTCATCATCATCGATGCCATCTCACCTTCATAGTCCTCTACAGTCAGCATTTATGGCATGACATGGGATAGATCAGATGGATGCAGATGTTGATTCGTCGCTTGATCATTTGGTGGATATGGTGGAGGTGATTGTTTCAGAGGACTTAGGTCATCTAATATCAGATGATGTGCATGTATGCACATGTGCATGTTTCAATTCTTTTTTCATTATTTTTAATTTTTTTTTAACTAGATATTCATGTAAGTTGATATATATGTGTATATATATTGTTATAGGTGGACATACCTCATATCTCTCCTAGCCTTGGTCCAGATCATGTGCATGATCGATGTGACTCTGTGGATGAATCTATTGTCAGTGGGCATGTGAGTTTTACATTTTTATATAATCACATGTGTATATGTACATGCAATATATTTATGTATGCATAGATCTAGATTGATATTTAAAAATACAAGTTCATTTAAAAATAACTTTCATAAAATTTATTTAATATAAATTATATGTATTTAACACATCTTGTACAAAATTTTATTTACAGGGCTCAGCACATTAATCAGAGCAGGACCGTTCTCATTCAAATGGCCATTTGTCTAGGAGTAGACATTCATATTAGGCCATGCACTCTAGATTTATGATCTTTACCACATGTATTTGATTATATGATGATCTTTAATAGTATTTGATATTTGATGATCTCTAACTTATATTTTCTTATTTGTTGATCTTTAGTAGTTGACATTTGATGATCTTTAATTTACATTTTTCTTTTATGATATGTACATATATTTTCTTATATGATATATACATACATTTGCCTCTTTGCTTATAATATGTGTTATGTTTATACGTATTGAATCCCTTTACATGTATGTACATGTGTTTGCTTATGGTTTAAACATGTTTACACATAATATGTGTATGCATTTGCTTTAAATATTCAATATACATACATGTTTTCTTATTTTATGATCTCTTACAACTTACATTTCTTTATATTCAATATACATTTGATCTCTAGTATAATTTTAGGTAAATCAATGCCACTTTATAATTAAGTTCATTCATGTTGATCACAATAAATATATTTTTTAAAATGACTTAAGCAACATGAACCATTGAGTTGAGAATATTTTTGACAAGTAACTTGAAATTCAATTCAAATTATATCGAGCTATTATACGTTTTTGACAAGTAACTTGAAATTCAATTCAAATATAATTAAGAAAATTTAATTCAAATTATACCTCTATTATACATTTTTGACAACTAACTTGAAATTCAATTCAAATATAATTAAGAAAATTCAATTCAAATTATATCGAGCTATTATACGTTTTTTGACAAGTAACTTGAAATTAAATTCAAATATAATTAAGAAAATTTAATTCAAATTATACCTCTATTATACATTTTTGACAACTAACTTGAAATTCAATTCAAATTATACCTCTAATATACATTTTGACACTTTAACAAAATTCTAAAATTACTAGATATGTTGTGCATACCTATGAATTAAATAACAACAAACTCCACAATGAAATAACTTGTTTGTTTACTACTTGATTCATTTAAACTAGGATCTAGTTATTCCATGTACACTAGAATAATTTTTTTCCCATCCCATATGCATATAAATAGAAGCTTATTTTTCATTATTCTAGATATCAAATTGCAAGATTAATTCTCATTTATATCACTTGGAGCATAGATTTTGGAGAAGTTTTTGCACATTTATCAAAGAGGAAAATATTGGAGCTCGACAACTTTTCATTTTTATCAATCAAGGAAAATTTTGGAGGATAATTTAACTAAGTTGGTAGAGGACTTGTTTTGAGTCATCTTTAAGTTGAAGAAGAAAATGGGACAACAAAGAAAAAGAAAAAATACATCTCAACGAAAATTGTCAAAAGAAGAAGAACAAAAGAGGCATGAACAAAACTTGGAAAATTGTCATAGAAAGAAACAAGGTACATGTTTGTTTCTTCTCTCTCTCACCCTCAAGTGTGTGTTTACGACTTTTACTCTGAATTTTTCTAACCATCATTGCACTTGAATGAGTATAAATACTTTTAAATGTCCTCAAGTCATCTTGGTCATGCAAGTTGCAATGTTTATATGATCCTTGACTCCAATTCCTTAATCCAATTCTTTTTGTTTCAATATTTGTGTTTTGTGTCTTTGGTCTTTTATTTTCATCACTTCAATGTTCTCAAATTATTTTTATGTTTTATGCTCTAGGGATTCCTCAAGTTGGAGTCGAGCCAAATCTAGATATTGGATCAAAAGAATCCACTGAAGAACACATGGACCTTGAAGTTAGGGAGGAGACCCAAGTTCAAACAATGCTTGTTGGAGAGGGGTCAAGATCACTTCCTTCTACTGGTATGGATGAGCATATAAAACTAGCACACAAACTTCTCACTTATAGCATCATGTTTTATCAGTTTGTTTTCTTGCATACATAAACTTCATATATAACATCATCTCTCACTTTTGTTTGCAAAATATTTTGTGACACATGTGTAGGAGGGGCTCAACAAGTAGGAAGTTTTCATGCTCAAGTCGAGCCAAATCTAGACATTGGATCAAATGAATCCGCTCAAGAATGCATGGTCCTTGAACATAGGGAGGAGGCACAAGTTGAAACAATGCATGTTGGAGAGGAGTTGGGATCACTTCCTCGTACTCCAAGTATGGATGAGCATATAAAACTAGGCTGAAGATTGAAACAAATTTCTCATAGAAATTTAGATCATTACTTGAAATGGATATGGAGAAACTGAAAATATTATGCCAACCCGACCTTGTAATAGAAGAAAAGAGGTCAATATTCATCGATGAAATGGAATGATCAATCATCATTTCAATCATCTTGATACACTTGAAAAAACCTAATTGTTATCATGTTTATTTCTTCGTGATGAGCTCAAAGAGTCATTACAATTGTTGGGTGTACATTCGGCATCAAATAAGAAGAAACACATGGGATTACAAAAGGATATTGTTCAAAATGTTAAAAAGGGTTTAGATTCCATTGGGAAAGGATCTCGATTAGTGGATAAGGCCACTACAAGAAGGGTGATGCTAACATCTATTGTACATCAATATATAGCAAGAAAAAGAAAAATTTCTTCACTTTCAAGTGAAATTGGTTATAGTAGAACCACATTGATAAAATATGAGAAAAGAAAGTTTTTTGGATGAGATTTTAGAAGGAAATTGGGAAGTATGTGTAGGAAGCTCAGGATTACGATGGGATTGAAGATGTTGTTAGGAACTTGGTCTCGAGTTTTTGGCATGATCAAACTAGTCCCATCATCAAATACTAGAGATGTTATGAGACATAGGATTGGACCTAGTATTTATGAAAATCATATCAAACATTGGCTAGACATAACATAATTTGAGATGTATATGAACTTTTGTAATGCATATCCTCATATAAAGATTGGGAAAACAATGTTTCAAAGGTTAAAGCCATATTATGTGAAGATAAACAAGTTTTTTGAAACTTGTTGTTGTCGTTATCATATTGAATTTGATCTCTAGTATTAGGTGTTTCAAAAGATGAGAGAATAAAGATGTGGGTTTCAAAATGCACCTCCTAAATAGGAAAGTTTGTTCATAAAGTCTATATTATGTGATCATGAAAATAAACCTCAAATAAACTGCATAAAAGGAATTTGTGAGACGTGGAAATTTGGCTAAATTTCCTTCAAGAATTGAGGATACTGACCTAACAAAGATAGTAAATTGCAAGAGGTAAGTACCATTTTTAGAGAGTTTATTTGTTTCAATTTCTCATAGATTGTTATTTGGATTCTATTTGATGTAATGTTTCATTGATCAAGTGTGGTTTATTAGTTATTCACATATTTTACTAACACAGGTACAAGTATGTAAAGTTGCAAATAAATTTTGGGAAAGAATCCACAAGGTTGAACTATGTAGAAGAGGAGATTCCCATTGGAAAATTTATGGAATATTTTCAAAAATTGATACGACCATACATGCATCATTCATTTTTTGCTAAGTGGCAAGCACAACAATGCCAAACATTGAGAGATACTTTCCCACGTGGAATAGTTCTATCAGTAGTTGACTTTGTAGAAAATTACTCCTTTGTACATCAAAAGGAGATTCAAGCAGAGTATTACTTTTCAAAGCAGATCACTATTATGGTTCATGTGTGTTATCGACATGCACAATCAGAATTGGATGGTGTTGAGAGTAATATGAAGAATGAGCCATTAAGAAAGAATATCACTTTTATATTAGTGATGATAAAGAGCATGACACACTTTTTGTCCAACATTGCTTTACAATATTTTTTGAGAATTTGAGAAGCAGGGGTGTAAAATTTGAAAATCATTTTGTATGGTCGGATGGATGTGTGGCACAATTCAAATCTTCCGCGAACATTCTATGCACTTTGGCCAGATATCATGGAAATCTACAAAATACCATGTTGGGTTTTTGGAAGTGGGCATGGAAAGGGTGAGCATGATGGGGTAGGAGCTTGCATCAAATGAGCTTTAAGAAAACATCAAATGAGTTATCCAGAAGATTGTCTAGACAATGCACATGATGTTGTTGAATGGTGCAAGAAACACTTTACATCAAATGTGGTCAACACATCTTCAAGAACAAGCAGACACATTCCACATAGAGTGTTTGGGAATGCTCGGGTATGTATAAATACATTAAATCAAAAATTTGGAATTTATTTAAATTTAATATATATATATGCATATTTTTCTCATAAGTTTTTGTTGTACATATGTATCCTAGGTGGATAGAAGATCGTGCATGGATGCAAGAGGGTAGAAAAAACAAGATCTTTGCATTGTGTTAGGAGTTCAGATAGTCGCCATGGATGGATATTAGACACAAGGGATTACTCTCTTTTTTGCACTGAGTGCATTGAGGGAAACTATGCTTATGCATGCAACAATCAAGAACTTGGATATGTTGGTAAATGGGATACAGTTCCACTAGTTGTTTCAAAAACATATGATGAAAACGAGGAAGAAAGATTTGAAGACATTCCTTTGATTTCAATTGATTATGACCATATTTTAGGATTTTTTAGAAAAGGTACACGTGTAATTTTTCAATAATTTAAATATTATATATATCTAGTTAATGATCTTTAGAGACATTTCTAATTTCTTAAGAATTTTTTTGTGTAAATTTAGTGTACAGGAGATGCTTTTGCAGTCATAGCAGAGCCTAGAAACATCGAAGGTGTTAGCTATTATTTATTGTGTTGCACAGAAGAGAGGAATAAGCTAACAGAACCTGAAACAAGTGATGGAATTTTATTTCCCACAGGTGAGTTTGAATTTAAATTTTTATATACATTAAATATATATTGTACAAACCTTGAGCACGAAAATGTTGTACATGTTCATATGTCTTACCTTAGGTTCATGTTTACCATGTAGGTTCTATTGTAGTGCAAGGGACATATCTAAAACAAGTCAAAGTTGTTCAGCATGGGATTCATTTTGTTGAATATCAACCTGATAACAAGGTATATCAATATAGTCACTTAATAATTTCTACCACTCTACATCTTCATGTAGTTCCACATGCACGTGGCCGAAGAAAATGGAGACTAGATAGTGATGATCATCAAAAAATTCTACATGTTATTGAAGAGCGGGCTGAACCAGAACCTTTGACTTAGATTATATCCATGGTTTTCAAGTTCACTTGTAATCCTATACATGTTCAAATGAGAACTTATAGTAACTTGTACATAGTTGTAAATCATTTTGTGTAAATTACAATTATATGTACATATTTGTTCCATGGAAAATTCTTAAGTTCAAGAATCTTTGATAGCATCATCTCTCACTTTTTTTGGTTGCATGTAAACCCATATATATGCTTTCAATCCTCATTTGAAACGTAGTGATTTTTTTAAAAATCATTTTGCCTAAATTAATATTATATACAACTTATATTTGTTTCATGGAATTCTTAAGTTCAAGAATCTTATATACACTTATATACAACTTATATAATTTGTTCCATCGAATTGTTTGATGGGAAACTATGTAAATTTTAAAATTAAGTATTATATAATTATAAAATTATTGTACACATTAATAAAACATAAATCAATGC
>VDFB02000008.1:8789997-8857939 GCA_007258455.2 Sequoia sempervirens | reverse complement strand
CTCTCCCTCTTACCCACTCCCTCCTCGAGCTCCTCTACCCTCTTAACCCTAAACCCTAGGACCCCCTACCCTTTATCTCTCTCCCACTCCCCCCCTCTCTCTCTCTCGAGTATCTCCCTCCTACTAGGGCTTAAATTTGATGGTCAATTTTTCCTGTCAAATTTTTTTTTAATGACGGTTATCTATTCAAGGGTGCCCTTAAAACATTATTATATACCTTAGTGTAAGTAAAATTATATATAAATCAAATATATATATCATTATAATTCTATATAAATTTTGACAGTCTATCCAAAATATCTCCTTTCATTTGATACAATCTTCTTAAAATTTTGATTGTATTCTATGGAAAAAATCTCTAAATACGGTCATACGGCCATCAAATTTAAGCCCTGCCTCCTACCCCCACTCTCCCTTTCTCTCCCACTCCCTCCATATCTCTCTCAAGTCATAATTTAAAAAGAATATAATTTATATTTATATTAATATTAAAAATTAATTTTTAATAGAGTGGGTTCGACCGAACATCTTTAGAATGTTCGACCGAACCCCATTTCAATATATATTTTTATTGTATGTTAAATGGGTTTGGTCAAACATTGGTTTGGTTGAACCCATATTCAACCGATTATATTTTTCTTGTTTGACCGAACACTTGTTCGACTAAACCCACTTATTTTCACCCACATCCCCTAAGGCACCAAAATTGCTCATAATTTTGCAATTCGAAGCTCAATTTGAGAATGAAAATGGAGGAGATCTCAAAAACCCAACTGGTATTGGGTTCCCCTCAAAACAGGCTATCCAACGAATATAATTTTAATATGTTTTGATTATATTATCTATTTTTTAAGTTTTATTAAATATAGGTTTTTCACCAAAAACAAAACTCTTTGTTCTGCACATGTGGAAAAATAGAAGATTATAAAAAAAAAATTTAAAAATATGAGTACACCAGATATTGGAGTCCTTGATCCAACAAAAAAAAAAAAAAATTTGATACATACAGTAAAAGTTATGCATTATGCGGTCGTGTTATGTCTAAATTGTAATTGATTTAACTTTGAAACTTGATTAAAGAAAAAATATTCAATAAAAACTATCTAACCAAGTGAAGCACTAGATATCAGAGTTAAAAATCTAAATTTGAAAGAATTGGAATTTTATGTTTCAAGGAAAAAAAATTATGTGTTATACAGTGTGTGTCACTTTTTAAAAATGTTGTTTTTTGAAAAAAAACAATTTTCGTGGGAGATGGAAAAAGAAGTGCAATCTGATTCCAAAAATTTTGAAAAAAATATTTTTAGAATCTATAGACAAAATGTGACAAGACTTTTGTTTGCATCATCTTCAAATTCCTCACGGTTTAACCACTATAGGTGCTCAAATGTGAAGATTTAGTTAAAAAAAACAAATCAGTGTCCAGTTTGGCCAAAAAATTGTGGGATCACCTGGTAATGAGTGAAATAGGTTGGGACAATGTTGTTTCTTGTTGAATTGAGTATGTGCGGAGGTTTTTAGACTAGTTTGAGGTGGTGGCAAGTTTGATTGAGGTCTAGAAATGTGAATTCCATTAAAACCCTTGATTTTTTTGTTATAAAAGAGGGTTTTGAGTTTAGGTATATTGGAGGGTGGATGTCTGAGAAAAAATTGTGGAATATTTGGTTTGGTAACCTATAGAGAACTTCCCAATTGAATTTTGAGTGAAAGGGAAAGTTTAAGGTAGATTCCCTCTATAAAAGTGACCTAATTTGAGGCTTAGTTGGTGTGAAAAGCCTAATTTGAGAGAGTTGTATCAAAATAACCTATTGAGTGGTTGTGGTATGTTGTTGAGTACCTTGATGGGTGTTTAAAGCCCTAATGGTCCTGATTTGAAAGGACAACACTAAGGAGATATACTC
Source organism: Sequoia sempervirens (assembly GCA_007258455.2). Lineage (NCBI taxonomy): Eukaryota > Viridiplantae > Streptophyta > Pinopsida > Cupressales > Cupressaceae > Sequoia > Sequoia sempervirens. The sequence goes on along the minus strand of VDFB02000008.1, from coordinate 8,856,038 downwards.
GATTGGCCAATTAGGCCAAATTTTCAAAGCAACTGTACTCCAAACTATCTTCCCATCCCAAATAACTATAGAGTCATTTACCAAACCACAAAACCTCCAAATCCACAATCTTTAACTTAAGAATTGTTCCTTTAAGCCCACTTTTACAAAACCATCATTTTTAGCAAGTTTAGGATGGGTTTATTGAAAATCCTATTCCCACAACTCATAACACCTTTCCAAAGCATCAAACATGCTTAAAAGAACCTGTAAATGCTTAAAATTCCCTCACAAACTGCTGCCCCAAAGGATTTCAACCATTTCCACTCTTAAACCACTCAATTTCACCAAAACTCATCAAATTGTCAACTAGGGCATCACACCAAACCACTCAACTCGCCTCCCCTGCTACAAAAACCATGCACATATGTTCCCTATCCCTAATTATGCTATTCCACTAAGTTACAGTAGGATACAATGGGTGGAATCACTAAAAAGTCATTTTTACACACTTAACTACTTGCATTTGACCACTTTTTCCCCAAGCGAGAATTTACTACCAAGGGAAAAGGCCTCTAAAATAGAAAAATTTGAGAGAGGTTATTGTAGAAGGTCCCAACGTGATCCCATTGGCTCAAATGAGAAGTTTCTAAGCATCACAGTGTCTGAATATGAGCATGTTTAAGTTTGCAGCCATTTTGCACTTTTGACTCTAAAGGGACTCAATCTGTTGAATGTAGCTCAGAGCGATTCCAAATGTTTTGGTGTGAAGCAGGACCATGCCTATCATAAACTTGCCCACCCAAATGCATCAAAATAGTATGTTTGGTCACATGAGTTGCAGAACAAAAGTTGCACCACTTTGCATCTTTCAACTATTTGCATTTGACAACTTTTTCCCCAAGCGAGAATTCACCGCCATTGGAAAAGGCCTCCGAGATAGAAAAAACCAAGAGAGGTTATTGTAGAGGGACCCAATGCGATCTCATAGGCTTAGACGATAATTTTCTAAGCATCATGGTGTCCGAATATGAGCATGCTGAAGTTTGCAGCCATTTTGCACTTTGGACTCTTAACGGATTTTGTTGATTGAATGTAGCTCAAAGAAATTCCGCGTGTTTCGATGTGAAAGAGGACCATTCCTAGTGTAAACATACCCACTCAAATATTTTAGAATATTCTTTTTGGTCACATGAGTTGTAGAACGAAAGTTGCACCACTTTGCAACTTTCAACTACTTGTATTTGACAACTTTTTCCCCAAGCGAGAATTCACCACCATGGGAAAAGGCCTCCGAGATAGCAAAAACCGAGAGAGGTTATTGTAGAGAGGCCCAACATGATCCCATAGGCTCATATGATAATTTTCTAAGCATCACGGTGTCTAAATACAATCATGCTAAATTTTGTAGCCATTTTGCACTTTGGACTCTTAAGGGATTTTGTTGGTTGAATGTAGCTCAGAGCGATTCAACGTGTTTTGGTGCAAAACAAGACTATGCCTATTGTAAACGTAACCACCTGGATGTGTCAGAATAATATATTTGGTCACATGAGTTACAAAATGATATTTGTACCACTTTGCAACTTTCAACTACTTGCATTTGACCACTTTTTCCCCAAGCAAGAATTCGTCGCCATGGGAAAAGGCCTCTGAGATGGAAAAAACTGAGAGAGGTTATTGTAGAGGGTCCCAACACGATCCCATAGGCTCAAATGAGAAATTTTAACTATTGAATGTGGTTAGAGAACCTTTAAAAAAGGCTTGTGAACTTGAAAGGAGAGGTTGGCATGTAATTTTGAGAAGAGAAGTAATTGAAACACCCCCTATCTGTACGGTTACGTACAAGAAATTTTTTATCTTTCATGGAGTGAATCTTTTGGGAAGTAGGACTAACACCATTTTAGACTTGGTTTTGATTGATTTCAATGGTTTTTGTGCAATTTAGAGACAAATTACAAATGATCGGTCTATATGCCCTATTTTAAGGGTTTTGAATGTATGAAAATGACATTTTAAGCCATTCCACCCACTTTTTTGTTCTATAACTTGGTGGAATGGCTTGATAGGGAAATATTTAGGTGTTTACATGGTTCATTGGAGTATGGAAGATGTTTGAAGGCTTTTTGTGTTGCTGTCCTAAAGGTTTATGTGTAAATTTTGCTTGAAAATGGAGGTTTTGAACTAGGGTTTGGTGAAATATTGATGATATAGGTTGTTGAATGAACTTATAAGTATATGAATACATAATTAAGGGTGTTTGAAGTGGTGGTTGGGCTAGAGAAGGTCTGGGATATAGTTTTTCAATAAACCCCCATGTAAATTGCCTAAAATGAGGGTTTCTTGTTTAGATGTCTTGGAAAGTGTGTCACTACAAATAAATGGTGAAATTGGAGGTTTTGTTGACTATTTGTTTCTTCACCATTTATTTTTTGGCTTGAGGAGGATTTTCCAATAGGCCCCCTTTGTAAAAGTGACCTAATTTGTGGTCTAGGATAGCATAGGTGCTTTGTTTTGTCAAAGTTGTTCCAAAGAAACCTAATGGTGTTTTGAGGTCAAGAAACCTCTATTGAAAATGTAAAAGGAAGAATAGGTGAGTTTGTGGAAGAAAGGTTTTAAATTTTGAAAGAGGTTTTGAAATGGTTTAATTTGAGGTTGGAGACAAGCTACTTCCCTATTTCACATCAAATTTGTACAAAATTGCTTCATGTAAGCATTGATCAATGTTAAGAAGGGTTTGAGGGGATTATTTGGTGTGTGGAAAATTTCTTAGGAGCAAAGAGTTGTGTCAAACCCAGGGTATAATTTTCTGCCACCTTTAGAAACTAGAGAATCTTGTGCTTATTTTCCCTTTTTTTTCTTAGAACGATAAATGGTATGAATGAATGGAAACTTGCATTAAACCAACTATGTATTGAGACACTTGAAATTATCTAAGCACATGATGAAGGTGAATTTTTTATGGCACAAAAAAATAATGGAAACTTACACATTAACATTGATGAAGGCTCTTAGGTTTTCCAAATTAGTTGAAAATAAAAGTTTTCCCACAACCATCAATAATAATGAATTTAATGTTCAATTCTATGTGTAACAATGAAGATTAATAAAATCATCAAATGAATCGTCTAAAAATTGTGAAAACAAAATATATATATATATATAAACATCTACCTAAAATGAAATAGAGTGAATTCCACTAGCCATGTTGGAAGTGGACTACTATAAGCAATGCAAATAGAATTCATAAGTAAATTTGTTTAAGTAAATGTCATGTTTTTCATTTTTTTGTTCTTCAAACTCATAAAAAATAATTTTTTTATGAAACTCCCATCTAATTCAATGTTGAATTTTATGTGCAATTGTTATGATTAATAAAATCATTAAGGAAATTAGTTTATATTGTCAAAAACAAACAAATATACTAAATATAAACATTTCAATATTACTAAAATGAATATATTACCTGAGATAATGTAAAATGATGTAGAAACTTCAAACTGTCTTCTTCTACATTGTCTAGCATGCAAATTGGTGGTAAAAAGGTGATGGATCAAGCATAGATTGGTACATCATGGATTCAACTGCATAAAAAAAGGCATTTCTGAATCGGATAAAGCGTTGAACCAGAAAAATACAGAAGCATGTGGGCCTGAATCATGGGTTCAACCCTTATTTTACCATTTCAAAGTAAAATACATTTGGCGCTTGCCAAATTTGGAGAGCACCAAATGTGTTGTTTTAAAATCTTTACCTTCCATAGAGACAAGGAGTGAGACTTGAGATAGAGAGAGGTGATAGGAGTGAGAGAGATTAGTTTAGGTAGTGTGGTAGCAACTGAGACCTGAGAGCAATAGAGGCTTGAGAGGGATAGAGAGTTATCCATTTCTAGTGGGGGGAAATACTTGACAATGAGAGAGGGGTAAGGAGGGATGAGACCTGAGAGATACAAAAAGACCAAAGGGGGAGAGAGAGAGAGAGAGAGAGGAAGTGTGGGAGAGGGAGTTGGAGTGAAATATATTTATCTAGGTAGGGTGGGAGGTAAGTGAGACCTGGTAGAGAGGGAGTGTGATAGAGGGCATTGGAGTGACACAGATTAGTCTAGGTAGCATGGGAGAGAGTGAGACCTGAGAGAGAGAGACTTGAGAGGGAGAGATTTATTCAGTTATGGTGGGAGGAAGACCTAAGAGAGGGAGTGGGAGAGAGAGGGAGTGGGAGATAGAGGGTTGCGAGACCTAAACCGTCAACCCTAAACCCTTAAAACCAAACCCTTAAGCCCTCTACCCTCTACCCTCAACACAATACCCTCTACCTTTAAACCCAATACCCTCTACCCTCAACCCTTAAACCATTTTAAACCCAACTAAACTCTCTACCCTAATCCCTCAACCCTCAACCCTTAATCCCTCAACCCTTAAACCTAAACCCTTAAACCCTTAAACCATAAACCATAAACCATAAACCCCTAATCCCTCTACCCTCTACCCTTAATCATCTATTGTCTACCCTCAAACCCCCCCTCTCTCTCTCAACCCTCAACCCTTTACCCTTAAACCATAAATTGTAATCCCTAATCCCTAAACCCTCTACCCTTAACCCTTAATCCCTAAACCCTAAACCCTAAAACCTTATCCCTTAAACCCTTAACCCTTAACCCTTAAACCCTCAACCCTCAACCCTCAACCCTCAACCCTCTACCCTTAAACCCTTAAACCATAAACCCTAAACCCCTAAACCTCTACCTTTAAACTGTAAACCTTGAACCCTAAACCCTTAAACCCTTAATCCCTAAACCTTGAAACCTAAAACCTCTACCCTCTACCCTCAACCGTCAACCCTTAAACCCTAAACCCTCAACCCTCAACCCTCAACCATCTACCCTTAAACCCCTAAACCCTTTACCCTTAAATTGTAAATGTTGAACCCTAAAGCCTAAAGCCTAAACCCCTAAAACCTCTACCCTCTACCCTCTACCCTCTACCCTTAAACCCTAAACCATCAACCCTCAACCCTCAACCCTTAAAGCCTTAAACCCTAAACCCTAATCCCTTAAACCATAAACCCTAAACCCCTAAACCCTCTACCCTTAACCCTTAATCCCTAAACCCTAAACTCTAAAACCTCTACCCTCTACCCTCAACCCTCAACCCTCAACCCTTAAACTCTAAAGCCTCTACCCTCAACCCTCTACCCTTAAACCCTTAAACCCTAAACCCTAAACCCCTAAAACCTCTACCCTCTACCCTCTACCCTCTACCCTCAAAATACCCCTCTCTCTCTCTCAACCCTACACCCTCTACCCTTAAACCATAAACTATAATCCCTAAACCCTAAAACCTAAAACCTCTACCCTCTACCCTCTACCCTTAAACCCTTAAACCCTTAAACCTTAAACCCTAAACCCTAAACCCAAAACCCCTATACCCTCTACCCTTAATCCGTAAACCTTGAACCCTAAAACCCTTAAACCCTAAACCCTAAACCCCTAGACCCTCTACCCTCAACCCTCAACCCTTAAACCCTAAACCCTCAACCCTCAACCCTCTACCCTTAAATCCTTTAACCCTAAACCCTAAAACCCTAAACCCTCTACCCTCTACCCTTAAACCATAAACCCTAAATCCTAAACCCTTAAACTTGTAAACCCTAAACCCTAAACCATCTACCCTCAACCCTTAAACCCTAAAACCCTCAACCCTACACCCTCTACCCTAAAACCATAAACTATAATCCCTAAAACCTAAACCCTCTACCCTTAACCCTTAATACCTAAACCCTGAACCCTAAAACCCCTCTACCCTAAACCCTCTACCCTTAAACCCTTAAACCCTAAACCCCTAAATCCTCTACCCTCTACCCTCTACCCTCTACCCTCTACCCTCAAACCCCCCTCTCTCTCTTAACCCTACACCCTCTACCCTTAAACTATAAACCATAATACCTAAACCCTAAACCCTCTACCCTTAACCCTTAATCCCTAAACCCTAAACCCTAAAACCTCTACCCTCTACCCTCAACCCTTAAACCTTAAAACCCTCAACCCCCAACCATCTACCCTTAACCAAGTTAAACCCTAAACCCTTAAACCCTCAACCCTTAAACCATAAACCCTAAACCCTCTACCCTCAACCCTCAACCCTCAACCCTTAAATCATAAACTGAATCCCTAAACCCTAAACCCTCTACCCTTAACCCCAATCCCTAAACCCTAAACCCTAAAACCTCTACCCTCTACCCTCAACCCTCAACCCTTAAACCCTAAACCCTCAACCCTCAACCCTCTACTCTTAAACCATTAAACCCTAAACCCTAAACCCTCTACCCTCTACCCTCAACCCTCTACCCTACACCCTCTACCCTAAAACTGCAAACTGTAATCCCTAAACCCTCTACCCTTAACCCTTAATCCCTAAACCCTAAACCATAAAACCTCTACCCTCTACCCTCAACCTTCAACTGTTAAACCGTAAAACCTCAACCCTCAACCCTCTACCCTTAAACCTTTAAACCCTAAACTCCTAAACCCTCTACCCTCTACCCTTAAATGGTAAACCCTAAACCCTAAATCCTTAAACCCTTAAACTCTAAACCCTAAACTCTCTACCTTCTACCCTCAACCCTAAACCCTTAAATCCTAAAACCCTCAACCCTCAACCCTACACCCTCTACCCATAAACCATAAATTGTAATCCCTAAACCCTAAACCCTCTACCCTTAACCCTTAATCCCTACACCCTAAAACCTCAAACCTCAACCCTCAACCCTCAACTCTTAAACCCTAAACCCTAAACCCTCAACCCTTTACCCTTAAAACCTTAAACCCTAAAACCTAAGCCCCTAAACCCTCTACCCTCTACCCTCTACCCTTAAACTATAAACCCTGAACCCTAAACCATTATACTCTAAACCCTAAACCTTAAACCCTCTACCCTCTACCCTCCCTCAACCCTTAAACCATAAACTATAATCCCTAAACCCTAAACCCTCTACCCTCTACCCTTAAACCATAAACCTTGAACTCTAAACCTTTAAACCCTTAAACCCTAAACCATAAACCCTCTACCCTTAAACCCTAAAAATCTTAACTCTCAATCCTACACCCTCTACCCTAAATTGTAAACAATAATCCCTAAACCCTAAACCCTCTACCCTTAACCCTTAATCCCTAAACCCTAAACCATAAAACCTATGCTTTATATCCTCAACCATCAACCCTTAAACCCTAAACCCTCTACCCTTAAACCCTTAAACCCTAAACCCTAAACCCTCTACCCTCTACCCTTAAACTGTAAACCCTAAAACCCTTAAACCCTCAACCATAAACCCATAAACCATCTACCATCTACCCTTAACCCTCTACCCTCTACCCTCAAACCCAACCTCTCTCTCTAAACCCTACACCCTCTACCCTTAAACTATAAAGCGTAATCCATAGAGAAATAGAGAGAGAGAGGGAGAGACATAGGGATAGAGAGAGAGAGGGGGGGTAGGAGGGAGATACTTGAGAGAGAGAGAGGGAGGGAGATGGGTGGGAGGGAGAAACCTAAGAGAGAGGGAGAGGGAGAGAGGGTGGAAGGGAGACACCTGAGAGAGAGAAGGAGAGGGAAACAAACTGAGAGAGAAGGAATGGGAGGGAGAGAGCTAAGAGAGTAGGAGAGAGAGGGAGTGGGAGATAGAAGGATGGGAGAGATACAAGGAGTGGGAGGGAGATACCTAAGAGAGTAGGAGGTAGAGGGAGTGAGAGAGAGAGAGAGAGAGGGAGTGGGAGAGAGAGAGGGAGAGAGAGGGTAGTGGGAGGGAGAAACCTAAGAGAGAGGGAGAGGGAGAGACTTGAGAGAGAGAGAGAGAGGGAGGGAGAGGGGGTGGGAGGGAGAAACCTAAGATAGAGGGAGAGGGAGAGATGGTGGGAGGGAGACACCTGCGAGAGAAGGATAGGGAGACAAAGTGGGAGAGAGGGACCTAAGAGAGTAGGAGAGAGAGGGAGTGGGAGATAGATGGATTGGAGAGATACAAGGAGTGTGAGAGAGAGAGAGACTTGAGATAGGGAGAGGGGGTGGTAGGGAGAGGGAGTACTCAAGGGAGAGGGAGTACTCAGGATAGAGGGATGGGAGAGAGATGGAGGGAATGAGAGAGAGATAGAGAGAGGGGAGGGTGGGAGGAGATACCTGAGAGAGAGGGAGAGAGAGAGTGAGAGGGGGTGGGAGGGAGATAGAGGGAGTGAGAGAGAGAGAGAGAGAGAGGATAGGGAGGAGTGAGAGAGACAAAGAGAGACCTGACAGAGGGAGAGGGGTAGGAGGAAAGACTTGAGAGAGAGAGGGAGGAGGGAGAAGAGAGAGAGAGGAGGGGTGGAGGGAGATAACTGAGAGAGAGGGAGAGGGGGAGAGATAGAGGGGAGAGAGAGGGATGAGAGAGAGAGGGAGAGGTGGTGGGAGGAGATACATGAGAGAGAGAGGGAGAGGGAGAGAGAGAGAGAGGAGAGGGAGAGTGAGAGAGGGAGAAGAGAGATGATTATGAGAGGGAGATGGGGTAGGAGGGGGAGACTTGATAATTAGAGAGAGGGAGAGGGGGTAGGACGGAGATACTTGAGAGAGAGAGAGGGAGAGGGGGTAGGAGAGAGATACTTGAGAGAGAGGGAGAGAGACGGTATCAAGACATAATAACCTAGCCAAAATAACCTTGAAAAAAATAACCTGACCAAAATAACCCAAGGAAAAAATAACCCAAGGTCATAATAACCCATGGACAAAATAACCTGTGCTCAAAATAACCCATGGACAAAATAACCCATGGTCATTTTAGATCAAGCTAGTAAACTAGAAATGACAAAATAAATTATAAATATGAATGTGAGGCACCATAGAGGCTATTTAAGTCATTTTTAGACCATATATCCATTATATACCCCTAAAATAACCTTAAAACACCTTTAATATGCTTAAATAACCTATAAAATGGTAAATAATTATAAAAATAAAGGCAATTTCGTGGGAATAAGTTGATTAAGAGTTATTATGAAAAGATATTTTTCAACAGTTGTACACGATTCTTGGCTTGAAAACTGATGCAATATTTCCACTCATTTATATTGTTATGAACAACAAAACAAGAACCACTTATACACAAGTACTTGTAGAATTAAAAAAACTTCAACCTAATCTAAACCCAAAAACTATACTTATTGATTTTGAATTAGGTTTCATGGGAGCTATTTCTGAAAATTTTCCAAATGCCACTATTTGGGGATGTTTTTTCCATTTCTCTCAATGCTTGTGGAAGAAATTTCAAGAAGAAGATCTACAAACATGTTATGGTGTCGATGAAGTATTTGCATATGAGATCAAGAAACTTGTTGCATTAGCTTTCGTGCCTCAGATAGATGTAATTGATGCATTTGAAACACTTCAACAATCTCCTTATTATACAGAACATGAGGAGACCCTACAAGCCATAATTGATTATTTCGAAGACACATGTATTGGAAGACTAACCAGAAGAGGCAACAGATGATCACCCAAGTTTACAATCACAACGTGGAATTGATATTTAGCTACTCAATATGATCTTCCCATAACCAATAATACTATTGAGGGATAGCATAGAGGATTTGGTGAATTGCTTCAAGCATCAAACAACTCAGTCTGGAAATTCATCAAAGCAGTGAAAAAAGAATAGAGTCTCCAAGAGAATAGAATAGAGAAATATATGGATGGATACACTGGGCAACCAAGTAGGAAAAACTACCGTGAACTCAAAGAAAGACTAAAACTATTGTTTGATGGTTATGACAACCATAACATTTTAGATTATATAAGAGGCATCGCTCATAATTTGACACTTTAATTGAAATTTTGAATAATAAAGTTTTTTTAGCAACATACATGTAATTTATAAATTTTGTTTTCCTTTCTCTATATTCTTATGGGGATATTTTTTTCATGGGTTATTCTGACCATGGGTTATTTTGGCTTGGGTTATTATGACCCTGGGTTATTTTGTCCCTGGGTTATTATGACTGGGTTATTCTATCCAAGGTTATTTTGGTCGGGTTATGCATGTGAGAGAGAGAAAGAGAGCGTAGGAGGGAGATTATTGAGAGAGAGGGGAGAAAGGGGGTGGGAGGGAGAGACCTATGAGAGGGGAAGAGAGAGTGGGGGAGAGATAGAGCGAGTGAGAGATAGGGAGTGGGAGAGAAAGAGGGAGTGTGTGAGAGAGAGAGGGGGGATGAAGATACCGAGAGAGAGGGAGAGAGATAGAGTGAGTGTGAGAGAGGGAATGGGAGAGAGATAGAGGGAGTGAGTGAGAGACCTAAGAGAGGGAGAGGGTGTAGGAGGGAGAGACTTGAGAGAGAGAGACAGGGAGAGAAAGATAATGACCTAAGAGAGGGAGATGGAGTTAGACAAAAATACCAAAGGGGGAGAGGGAGAGGGAGAGTGAGAAAGGGGGTTGGAGTGAGATAGATTTATTTAGGTACCTAGGTGGGAGGGAAAGAGACCTGAGATAGGGGATTGGACTGAGAGAGAGTATTCTAGGTCACGTGGGAGGGAGTGAGACCTAAGAGAGAGAGACTTCAGAGGGATAAAGAGTTATCTAGTTAGGGTAATGAGTTAGAGGGCGTATGAAAGGTAAAACCTCAACTATCAATCTACAATCATAAACTGTGCACTCTAAACATTATCAAATTTGTCGACCAAAGAGAAGGAAAATTCAGGTTTTGTTCAAAGCAGGTCATTTGGTGAGTGCCAAATTTGGCGCTCACCAAATGACCTACTTTGGACGTGTTAATTGACATGATTTTCCAAATTTCCTCATATTTTTGTCTGTGCTCCCCGTCTCATTTGCATGTCTTTCAATGCAAGTTTGTTAAAAAACCATGATAGTGTTAACCTCTCTCTTAGCTATCTAAATATATAATTATTATTTCATTTTGATTTAGTTAAGGTTTTGATCCATGGCTTCTATTGTAAATGCCTTCGTTTTTTGTCAAAAACCAACATGTGCTAGTTTTAGGATAGATTTTTACATTTCATCGAAACGTGAAACAAGTTACATTTTTTGAAACTAGACTCCATTCTACACATAATGAAAAAAAATCAATTTTCGATTAGTTTTCAAAACAATTAGGAGGGAGCACACTCAAATTTCAACTTTTTAGGATGTTTCCACTTTGAAAATTCATAAAATATTATATATTCATTAAAAAAAAAATCCAAAAGAACGAGGATAAACTAAATGGTCTTAGCTAATTTCTCACCGTTGTGATTTTTGAAATTCTACCAAAAAATTAATCAAAAAGGGGGAGCCCACAGGAGCTATGCTATTTTTTTTTTATAAAAACAGGACCTATCTTGTCCCCCCTTTTTTAGACCCTTAATATTCATTAATTTCAAAAAAAAATAGTAGCTTAGAAACTAGACTCGGAGCACTTCAACTTTTGTTTTTGCTACATCTTGAAATTTTGAGTGTAACTATCTTCATTTTCTCGTGCAAATCAGATTTTGCTGATTTAAGAAAAAAAAAAGTGGCATCTTAAGAGCCAAAATTGTGTCACAGATCCATGCACTTACCCATATGAACACTTATACCTTTCAACCCAATTTACCTTTAGGATAAATAATTACTCTCTTTTTATGAATAAGTGTGCAAACTTTACTTCTTGAAATTAGTCGAAATAAGCTAACTTATGTTGATTTAATGGTTTAGTTATTGAGCATTTCATGGGTCAACTTCCACTCCCGGTTACCACTCCAGTCAAAAGGGAAATGAACACAGGTCTTAACATTGTTGAAAACAAGTGAGCAGGTGCCAAAATTTTAGGAGCATACGTTATGGGCCGAGTCTTCATAGTTTTGTTATTTTCAATTTCAAGAACTTTATGGCTCATGTCGAACCTCTTTAATATTTCATGTCATGGGCTTTAAAGTCCATTAGTTGTTGACAATCTGTTAAAGACTTTATCAACTAGAAAGTAGGATTTTCTTAGTCGCTTTCATATAAATATGTAATTTTTGCAAATGATGAATACAAAAGAATATTGTTATGTTGCCAATATGTCTTTTTGAGAAAAACTACCATATGAATAAAAATGAGTTTTCTTGCCACTCTTTGAATTACTAAGTAATATGAATGGAGTCCTTTGAATGAAGTATCTTGGAAATTACTAGTGCATGTGATCTAAGATAGCTATAGAAACACCTGAGAGTTGGCCACTCGAGGGTTATAGATAGATAGATAAGTATTTTACTTTTCATTCTATACTTTTCTTTAATAGATAAAAATTAAAAATGGAATTCATTTTCATGTGTGTGTCATACTGTCAGTGTCAATCCTGTAGGTTGTAGCTAAGTCTATAGTCTCTGAATTTAGTATCTGAAGTTTCAGAGCACCTTCCTTTAGTTGTTTATGTTAAATCATTTTATGTTAGTGGTTGGATTGGTATCTTTTGCACTAGATCAATATTTCCTAGTTTCTTTATGAGTTTTACTTCTTCAACAATTTACACATTGTTTAGATTAATCATTTCCATGCTTTCTAGCTTAGTGGTGATGCTTTTTAGATTCATAGTTTACTACTTTCTAGTTTAATTTATTTCTAGCTTTCTAGATAGATGATTTACTATTCTCAAATTTAGAGGTCCTCTAGTTAGATTTTTATTCAACTGTTTGGTATTTAGGAAACCTGAAAGAGAGATAGTTGAGATGTCTTCTATTGCATACAACCTTTGGACACTACCTGGTTGATATATGAATTTGTTTATTAACTAAAGTGTTAAGACTTGATGAAATCCTATCACTTTTTGGTGCCATTGTTGGGGACCCTTTCTCTAGTGTTAGTAGGAGATATCTTGAATACCTCTTTTAGGGATAGAAATAGTTCTTTGGATTCTTTTCTGCATGGTCAATAAATGAGCCCCCCATAGAAGATTCATACCAAAAACCACCCAGTCAATGTACCAAAAACAAGTAGGGAGGAAGGCAACTCAAATCAAGAACTTACTGAGGAATTGACCAAACAGGGTCAACCTGAGACCTTCCCACACACCTTGGAAAGAGAACATATAATTGTAGAGGAGTATATCCCTTTGCAAACTCCAAAACCTCGCCTAACTAAGAAAATTTTGGAAGAGGATCTCATCCCCTTCAACATCATGGGTGGCCATAGAAATGCCACCAACAACAATGATAACCCTCCACCACCACCACACACATTCACTTATCCTATTATTATTGATGTAGATGACGATACGAAAATGAAAAATATCTCACCGGCCTCCTTGCCAACCTTCTGGGGTTTGTCTACTAAGGACCCTTATCAGTTTCTATTTGAGTTTAATGTCTTGTGTCAGACATATGACTACAAGAATGATTATCATAAACTAAAGCTTTTCCCTTCCACTCTGAAAGACTAAACTATGCACTGGTGTATGGGATTAGCTTCTCAGTCGATAACCTCCGAGTATGAAATGGAGTCTATCTTTTTGGAGAAGTACCAAAGTTACTGTAGGGTGAGCGATAGGAAAGAAGAAATGTTCAAAGTAAGGAAAAATGAGGATGAAAGTTTAGAAGATTTTTTGGATAGGTTTATCTTCTTATCTAAACGTTGTGGTGGAGAAGCCATAAGTTTTGATATTTTGAAGACCCTATTCCTGAAAGGTCTCAATGATGACACTTGGAGGAGCTTGCATTTAATGGGAAAAGGAGACATGTCTCAAATGGGATTGGATGATATTATGGAATTGTGTCAGAATTTCTCTTAAACTCGAGGAGGAATCAAAAAGTCCAATCTCTTTAAAGGTTCCAGCTTCCAATGACATCAGAAAAATTCTTGAAGAGCTCACCAACTTTAAAATTAACATTCTCATCCAGTTAAACACTACTTTAGATGGCATACAGGCTAAAACCTGAAATCCTGAAACCTTGTCCATCTATTGCCCCAGGTGTCAAAACAAACATTTTCTAAGAGAATGTCCTTTGGAAAAAGTTGATAAGATTGAAATTTGTCAAGTGTGACAAAAATCACCCCACCAATTAGTGTGAGCTACTGAATTATATCAAAAACTCCAAGAAAAGAGCAACCCTAGTCGAGGAAGAGGTGAATGTTGTCAATCAAAGAACTAGAGGCAATTTTTCCTACGGCCAAAATCCCAATCCTAATTGGAGACCCCAACCAAATTGGAACAATAATCAATGGGAAACACCCTGGCCACAGGAACCACCCCCAATAGCCCCTAATTGGGGAACCTATCCTTGGGGACCACCTGAATGGGAAAATCAATCTTGGGGTAACCCTCAGTGGCCTAACCAGCCTCAACAATAGTGGTACCCTAAGTGGCCTAACCAACCTCAACAACAGTGGTACCCTCAAAATCCCATTCCTCAATGGAATCAACCTTAGCATCAATTTTATAACAGCCCCAATAGAGTGCCTACTCAACAACAAAATCTTCTACCACCTCCCCAGAACACTCAACAAACTAAACAAGTTAACCAACCACCACTTCCGGCACAACCAGTTCTAAACCCAAAGAAAAATCACCCAAATACCTCGGTATATTATGTCGAACAAGACAATGTCACTGGACTCAATGCCATACACTGTGGAAATCTGGAGTTGAGATCTGGAAAAACACTTTCGCAGTCCACTATTGAAGAAATCCTAGATGAACCTGTCAAGAAGTCTGTTGAGAAAACCATAATAATGCCCACATCCGTAGAACAAATCCTAAACACTACACAACATAAGCCCGACCCACCATCTTCAACTGGAGCTTCTGACCTACCTTAGGAGGAGGGGGTCAGTCTCTTACTGAACTTCTGAAGGATCCTGCACCTAAAGATAAATAGTCTCCAATTGAACTTCTAAAGGATCCCGCTCCTAAAGACAAAATAAAAAGCACCTTTTCTAGAACGACTGAAACTAATTCCTATGAAAGATGCTCTGGAAATGACCTCACCCACTGAAACTGCATTGATACAAGAAATTAAACAATTGAAAATTGAATTCCCTTTGCTACAAGTAATTAAGGAAATTCCTAAGTTAAACCAACTGATTAAACAGTTGTGTATCAAAACCCTAGGGAGAAAATTAAAATGAATCAACACCATCCACATAAATGGGTACCTAGTTGATTTGTTGGCTGGGATGACCACTACTTTGAAATATGATGATCTAGGTAGTCCGCTTATAATAGTAATATTTAATGAGGTAGCAATACCTAATGCTTTGGTGGACCTTGGAGCATCCATTAACGTGATGATTCTTGATGTGATGGAAAAAATGGGACTTAATGATTTATGCCCCACAACTACAGTTTTACTGATGAAAAATCAATCCATTTCTATTCCCAAGGGCATCATTGAATAAGTTCTTGTTAAGGTGGATGGATGGGAATACCCACTAGATTTCCAGATAATTGAATCCCTTACACCCAAAGATAGTTACCCAATAATTTTGTGATGACCATGGTTGGCTACTGTTGCAGCCAAAATTGACTGCAATGAGGGAGGAATGACCATCTCACATGGATCTAATAGAAAACATTTGTTTTTGTATCCTCCTACCAAGCTTTCTGAACACAATAAAGTATGGGTTGATAAACCAAAAATTCTCAATGGACAAGAAAATTTGGCTTCACTTGCCATGGTATTCATTAAACAACATGGTGAAGAATTAGAGGGTGAATTGGAAAATGAAATGGAAAGTCTTATTATGGACTCAAGCAGTGAGGAAATGATAGATGTAGAAGAAATACTTGGAAACCCAATCAACATATATCATGCAGAATTTGATGGTGCTTTCATTGAATTACCTTGTCCTTCGATGAACTTAGTTCCAAAAACTCACCATTTCTTTGCAAATGTTTCCCCAAATTCATAAAATTGTACCTCACAACTGTCCTCTTAACACCCTAATAAGGCCCATGTACACTATCATGTCCAACCACCCAGGAGTCAAAACCATTATGTTGCTACTAGGAAAAACTTTGAACATCAACAGTTGGTTGACTGAGATGGAAGAACACAAATTGTTTGACACCCTGGTGAATAGATCTAAAGTGTTCACCTAGGACTATATAGATATGAGAGGAATACACGCTAGCCTGTGTATACATCATATCTATACTGAGGATGTTCGACCTATATTCCAACCACAACGGAGACTCAATCCTACTCTAAAACACATCGTTAAAACTGAGATTGAGAAACTCTTACAGGTAGGATTTATCTACCCAATTTCTGATAGTAAGTGGGTGTCACCTTTGGTTGTAGTTCCAAAGAAGAATGGGAAGTGGAGAGTGTTTGTAGAATATAGAGAGCTTAACAAAGCAACATACAAGATTATTTCCCTCTGCCATTCGTGGACTAAGTGTTGGATAACTTAGCCGGGAGGAAATAGTTTTCTTTTTTTGGACAGATTTAGTCGATACAACCAGATACAGGTAGCAACAAAAGACTAGGATAAGATGACCTTTACCTACCCTTGGGGAACATTTGCATATTGGGTTCTTCCCTTTAGGCTATGTAACACTCCTACAATGTTTCAAAGGGCCATCCTAGCTATATTTTTTGAGTTGGTAAATGAGTGTGTGGAAGTTTACATGGATGACTTAACTGTATACGATTCAAATTTTGATGAAGCCTTCATGAATCTAGACAAGGTGTTAAAACTATATGAGGATCATCTTTTCTCCCTAATTCACGAGAAATGTTTGATCATGGTGGAACAAGGAATAGTGTTGGGACATCATATTTCAGCCAAAGGGATTAAGGTTGATCCTAAGAAAATTGAAGTCATACAAAAACTCAAGATCTTAAAAACTCAAACTAATGTCAAGAGTTGCTTAGGGCATGATAGATACTACCGAATATTCATAGAAAACTTCAGTAAAATTGAAGCACCTATGTTTTCTCTCCTTTAGAAAAATGTAGAATTCATTTGGATGCCTGAGTGTCAGTCTTCATTTGAACTTATCAAGGAGAAAGTCATCTATGCCCCTATCCTTCGAGGACCCAATTGGAGCCTTCTATTCCATATTTATGTTGACACGTCTGATGACGCCATTGGAGTGGTTCTAGGGAAAGAGATGAGAATAGGGGAAAGTGTGCCATCTATTTCATCAACAAGAATTTGACACCAACAGAAAATAAGTATACTGCAACAGAGAGAATTATTGGCTATTGTGCATGCCATCAAGAAATTTCAACAATATGTCATGGTATATAAAGTTACAGTGCATACAGATCACTCAACCATTAAGTATCTCATGAACAAACCAGTGGTAAATGGAAGAATAATTAGGTGGTTAAGGGTGCTGGCAAGAAGTTGAGTCCACTTTTTGGCCAAAAAGTGGAAGTGTTTTCCTCAACTTTTAGCATTTGACACATTTGACCTTAAAATTTGAAGCACTTAGAGATGGAATCTTCAAAAAATTCACTAATCATAAAATGTAGTACTCGAAGTCTAGTTTCCAAATATGTAATTTATTTCAATACCCAAATTGTAAAAATTGAGTTTCAATAGGCGTTTCTAAAAACCACTGTTTAAAAGTCACTTTTTTTATACCATACCATGCACGTGTACAACATCCGCATTTTGACCTAAATTATCTTATTTTTCTAAATCCTTTTGGGAGAATATTTGTGACTCACTGAATCTTGTTCTCAATATTTTTTTGTAATTTTTAATTGATTTTTTTTTTTGTTAAATTTTTATTAGGAATATTTGTCATTCTGAAAAATCAAGTACGACACGCATAAGATGACCTTAACTTATCATTTTTTTTAAATTGAAAAGAATTGTCTGAAGTTTTTTCTCATGCAATCTATTCATCAAAATGCTATGTTGATCAAAAGTTATTAAAATATTAAAAAACCCTGATATTTAAAGTTTATGGACCTGTTTCATCATAAATTAATTGAAAAATAGAAAAAATAATCCAATTGTAAAAAAATTACATATTTGGAATCTGCATTGTCTCATCTAAAATGGGTTTTAATTTTGTCATAAAAACTTGCAAAAAAAGTCGTCAGCCATATGTCCAAACTCGGTATTTTTCTCTGAAATTGTTAGGACCTTCAACTTGCAGGTCAAACCAGGCTGAAGGCCTAGGTTTGAATTCTCAATGCTTTTCTGAACCAAAATACAAAGCAAAAACCCGGCCACAAAGAAAATTCAAATTCAAATTTTTAAAAATGGGATCTCGATTATAAAATGGGATCCTATTTTATAATCAGGATGTTGTTTCCCACTATTAAATAGTGTGACCATTGACAGGGAAATGAGATCCCATCTTATAAACAGGATCTCATTCCTTTGTCAATGGTCCCCACATTAAATATTAGGAATGGGATCCGTTTATGGATTTCGTTTCTTTTTTAACCGTTTTATTTAAATTTACTGTCAAAAATTACTATGAAGTCTACAACTTCACATGTACGGCCAAGAGCAGTAAAATTGGGCTATTTTTCATCAACTATTATTTTTACAAGTGGTGAATTTAGATTTTTGATTAATTTTTTCAAAGGAGGCATCATGTAAACCATTTTTGAAGTGGAATTTTGTTAGTTTTGTATTTTTTTTAGGAACAAAGGTCTTCAACTTGCAATATGGATTGATTTTTTCAAAGAAGGCATGAAGAAAATAGTTTTTAAAGTGGAATTGTGCTAGTTTTCTACTTGTTTTGAGGAACACAAGAGGAAGAATTTTTCCTTATAGGTCTTAAACTTCCAATTTGGATTGAATTTTTTGAAGAATTTCACTATTTACATTCATTTGTGCTTGAGAATTTTATAATCATGGGAGATAAAGATCGTAATAAGAAAAGGAAGACATTGACTCCTGAAGAAATTGAAGCAAACAAAGAGAAGGAGAGACAAGGACAAAGAAAAAGAAGAATGAGAATTAAACCAATGAATGATGGGGGAGCATCCAATTCCACAACTATTGAAGATGAAAACATTGAGGATACCATGGTTGTAGATGAAGCTAATTTGCAAGAAGTCAATTTGGAGAAGAATATGATTATACAAGCAAGTCCTACTATGCCTTCAAATACCTCTTTCAATGCTATGGAGAATGTTACAATATGCACAAATCTAGGTACGTCTTCAAATCCACATGTTAGTGAAATGGAAAATTTGTATGTAGAATTTTTACAAGATGCTAGACTTAACAATGTTGACATTGATAATATTCAGAGAGATGAAACTTTTATAGAATTTTTTGAAAATGAAAATGAGAATGATCCTTTTGTTGAAAATGAAAACAAAAACCATTTTGTTGATGAAAATGAAAACCATTTTGTTGATGAAAATGAAGATGAAAATGTAAACCGTTTTGAAGTTGAAAATGAAAAATGATAATGAAGATGAAGATGAAAATCTAGAATGTGATGTTGAATTTAATGAAAATACTTTTTTTAAAATTGAAAGTGGTGTTTTTGATAATCTTCCTGGTCAAATTTCTTGGAGGCAAATAAGAAAACATGCGGATAGAATATACAACAAATTATTTTATTGTAAAAAATTTGCAATTCAATGTCAACTAATGATGCAATTGATGAGAATGCAAAAAATGAGGAAAATAATGAAAAGGTTAGGATTTTTTGTTAAACCAAAAAGAAAAGATCAATCATTAAAACATGTTATGTCTACTGGTGTCTAGTGCCATTCAATATATTGGGAAAAATAGTCGATCAAAAGATAAAAATGCAGCAAGAAGAGCTATAACAACTGCTATTGTTAATAAAGCAACTTTGAATAAAATAATGGTAAGCAATATTAGTGAAGTTTTAAAAATACATCCTAAAACATTGCTAAGAGCGGAAAAAAGAAGAGAAAGTATAGAAAATGATCCTATCAACCAATGTTGGAGTTTTAGTGGTCGACTCTCGAGGTCTGATATAAAATTGAATGTTGAAATTAAATCTTTGATCAAAAAATATTGGCATGATAATACTAGGGTTTCATCTAATGCTAGAGATGTTTTAAAATTAAGGGTGGGGTCCAAAGTTCACGATCCTCATCCAAAACACCTATTAGATACAACAAAAACTGAATTTTATAGAAAATTTTGTAGTGATTCAGTGTCACTTGGTAATATTAAAATAAGTCAAAGGTATTTTGAAAAATGTAAACCCTACTATGTAAAAAATAATAAGCAATGAATATCTTGTTGTTGTAAAATGCATGTTCAATTTCGTTATTTTTATGATTTTTTTCAATATATACGTTGTACCTTGCATACTAACATGATTATACAGGAGTGTGGTATTGATATGCCACCTGAAGCAATAAGAGAGTTTATTTTAGGTTTTTTTGTGAAAGATCTAATGATAAACTGTTTTATTTAAGTTCTTGTATTTATGGACAATGCATTAACTGTGGAAATATTTCATTTTTAAGAATTTGTATCCATGAAAGTGTTGATAATGAGTAGAGTTGTTGATTTAAGAATGTTCACTATTCTTTAAAATATGGAAAAATAGGAAAACGTTGTGATTTAGTTACAAACAAAGTTAGTGTGCATGCATTCATGAGTGAATTTAAGAATAAAATTGTACCAAAATATGTCATGCACTCTGAACATGCTCGATGGCTTGATGGCCAATTTTGCACATGTAGAAACACATCCAATTGGTTCTATACTTTCAGTGGTTGATTTTGCAGAGAATTGTACTCTCGCTCTGCAAGAGGAAATTCAATCACAATATTATAATTCAATGCAAGTAGCTATGTTTTTCCATATTGTTTATAGACATGCAAATGATAGCACTGAGGATGATAGAAAAGTTTTGAGGGAGTATCATTTTTATTTGAGTGACAATCAATTACATTCATCAGAGTTTGTTCAATATTGTTTCAGTATATTTTTTAGAAATTTAAGAGAAAGAGGAATCTAGATGAAAGAACACCTCATATGGTCAGATAATTGTACGAGGTAGTTCAAGAATGCTCGAATGTTCAATTGGTTAAGTAGATTTCACAAGGAACTTAATTTCCAACATATATGGAGTTTTTTTTTATGCTAGGAATGGTAAAGGAGAACATGATGGAGCTAGTGCGTTTCAAAATAATTCAAGATTGCTAGAGAATAATTAAAATTCAAGGATTCAGTAAAATTTAAAGATGCACGTGGGATTGTGGATTGGTGTAATACAAGATTATTTGCACCTAGTTTGAGTGAGTACTCTATAGTTCATTGACTCTTTTGGTTGGTTGAAGAAGACAACATTGTACCTAGAGTTGATTGTGAGAAAATTAGTGGATCTACTAAATGGCATTCATTTAGGAGTGTGATAGAAAGCACATGGACTATTTGGACAAGGGAGCTTGCATTTTTTTTCCAGTTTTGTATCCCAGGAGATTGGGAAGCATGTGAAAACACATAATGGGTTGAACAGTGGGAGCAAAGATCGT
This sequence comes from Sequoia sempervirens, assembly GCA_007258455.2. Taxonomy (NCBI): domain Eukaryota; kingdom Viridiplantae; phylum Streptophyta; class Pinopsida; order Cupressales; family Cupressaceae; genus Sequoia; species Sequoia sempervirens. The sequence continues at coordinate 8,834,646 of VDFB02000008.1, read as the reverse complement.
TGACACCTACACAAGCACATGATCAATATGGAAGAACTATTGAAGAAAATGATCAAGTGTTTGCATCTAAAGATTATGACCGTGTTTCAGACCTTGTTCAAGAAGGTAATTTTAATTCAATTTATTTCAATTTATTTCACTTTATTAAGTTATTTTGCAATATTAAATTATTTATATATGGATATGTGCAAGTTATTAAATCAATTTTTGTTTGTAGGACATGTGTATGATGTTGTTGCACCTGAGGGGAATGAAGAGCAAATAGAATATTGGTTGGCTCATTGTGTGGAAACTAAACATAAGTTAATAGCACCTTGAGATGATGATGATGGCTTTCAGTATCCCACAAGTACGATGATCCCCTTAAGACATTCCCTTAAGCAAATTTTGATAACAAGTTTTTGATCCCCTTAAGAAATTTTATAGAACAAGTCTTTGATCCCCTTAAGAAAATTTTCAGAACTTATTTGATGGTAGTTTTCATGTTTTCCAATAGGATCGGTGGTGGTTGTTGGCACTTGGCTACAAAAATACTTGACAAGGAATGATGGTCTACCTGCATTCAAAGACTATGAAACACATAAAAATATTATACATTATTCACATTTGGTGGTGGCAACAAATATAAAACTAGAGTGGTATCGTGGAAGACCTTCGAAAAAAGTGTTATGTTCATTTTCTATGGAAGAGCATGAGGCAATCATAGATGCATTGCAAAAAAGAGAGGATGCAGATGGTACAATGGAATAAGTAAATACAGGTAAATATAGTTTTAGTTTTATTGTGTCCTTTTAAATATATTAAATACATGTTTCAATATTGGTCAAGTGTGTTATTAGTTGAAATTGATTTAAATTGTCCTTTTATAGATCCTTAAGGCATAATCACCAAAATGATCTTTTCCATGCAAATTCAACCTAGACAACATGGAATACTTGGTAAAAATAGGTAATCATTAGTTAAATTATATTTAAATACATGTTTTGATTACATATTGATATTGCTTGTACATTAATAGTTAAAATTGATTTATTGTCCTTTTTGTATCCTTAAGCCATCATTGCATTGATCTCATACTTTGAAACAAAAAGAAGAGGATACCTCGATTCAATCTACACACATGTGTGGAATAATTTTAAATGCAGCTACTTGAGTTGTGTACATATAGATAGTTTTATATAAATTGAAATATGTATGTTTTAATGATTTCATTGATATTGCTTGTACCTTTTTGATATTAGGTGGTGTGAAGACCTACTACATTCTAGGCATGAGTTTGAGATGTTCTTGAGATGGCATATCTAAATTTTGCAAACATTGTTTTGAGATGACATATATGTACATACATACTTACAGAATTAAACATTTTGTACAAATTACAAATACATGTACATACACAATTATGTACTATGTGTACTTCTGTGTATCAAAATCAATATTCTAGATATTTTGTTTGTTAAATGTGCATGTTTTCCTACTTTGGAACTTTAAATTTGATTGTATAATCACTAAATATCATGCATACATTATTGTTAAATCCCCTAAACCCTAAACCCCTAAAGACATCCCCTAAAGACATTCCCTTAAGACATCCCCTTAAGACGTTGTATTACGACCCCTTAAGACATCCCCTTAAGATGTCGTATTAGGACCCCTTAAGATAGTTTATTAGGACCCCTTAAGATGTCATATTAGGACCCCTTAAGACGTCATATTAGGACCCCTTAAGACATCCCCTTAAGACAAGCTATAATTAGTGTTGGATGCTATTATTTTTTTTGACAACTTATAAATTAGTATTGGATGCCATTATTTGTTTTGACAGCTTATAAATATTGTTGGATGCCATTATTTGTTTTGACAACTTATAAATACTGTTGGACGCCATTATTTGTTTTGATAACTTATAAATTAGTATTGGATGTCATTATTTATAGAATTTATTAATGCTTTTTTTCTCTAATCATGTATGGTATTGTTTATTTCTTAAATTTTTATCCTTTGTGGTATAGAAACAAATTGCTTTTGTTTGTAAATTATGATTTATTGACTAATTATTGATTGACGTGAATTGAATTGACTAATTATTTAATTTCACATTAATGTCCTATATCAATGTCTTGACTATGAACATAAAATGCATAAATGTACATGTGTAAATTAAAATTTACAAACAATAATAAAGTCCATAATTTATGTAAATATATTAATTGCATGAAACGGATATATTAAGTGCATGAAATAAAGTCCATCAGAGTGCAACCCATGAACTAAAGTCCAACTAAGTATTTGAGCCATGAAATATAAAGTCCAATAGAGTACATGAGAAACCAGAAATATAGTCCAAGAAATAAACAAATATAACCCATAAAATAAATGTTTCTAGGTCATGTATTTTCTCTATAATCAAGAGACCTCTTCACACCATGTGGACTATGTGGATCACCTAAAAAACTCTGTAGAAGAGAAAGATGAAATCAGATGTAAGACAATGAAAAATCATTTAATGACAATTTAATTTATAATTTATCATAAAATTAAATTACCATCATATCTGGGTCTGGATGCTCGGGTGCACCTAAAGCAACCTCTAAATTCTCTGAATCAATCTACATAAATAAGACAAAGAAAGTTAAAACTAGATGTACAAGTCTATAATTAAAAATGATTTAATTCAATCTAATTTATAATTTATCATATTTTAAGTGTACCATATTCTGAGGTTGTGCACCCTCTTCTCTAGGACCTACTTGTACATGCTCAACTACAAGATGTGTCTCATGCTATAAAAGAATCAAAAAAAACACTTATTAGCTCATATTAAATATATATATTCAATTTGAAATTTAAAATTAAAGTAATATTCAAAATATATAATTTATAATTGACTTTAAGTATAATAAAAAATTTAATTTACCATTTTATATGGAGCCTACTCTGCATGTCCTCCTAGAGGTGTAACTATGTCTGGGTCAAGGCTGAAAGTCACACTAACAAAGTCCTACAAGATCAAAATTAAAGCATGTATATTTGAATTAGGTTTATATATATATATATATATATATATATATATATATATATATATATATATATATATTCAAGTTTGCACATTTTGTGTAGAAAATATTTTAAACAACCTAAAAATAAGAGGCCTCACGAGTAGTCACAACATCTAATGTGTCCCTGATGCCCATTCTCATTGTGGTATCAACCTAGACATACATGTAGACATTTAACGCTTATAATAAATTTACAAGTCTACATGCACATTTCATATATAATGAATTCAAAATTCATAATTGTAACTATACTAATGTAATTTCAACAATTTACAATATAAATGTACTTGCCCCTGATCTACAACGACTAATAGTGGAGGAGTGTTGGACAACCCCTTGGGTGGAATCGACGTGGAAGCTGATTGACTCACCTAAACCAACATAAATATCTCAATCATATATGTGATTCAATTATAAACTTAAAACTCAAGTTAAACATTATTTCATATATAATTTAAAAAATTGAAATCAAAATACCCCATAAGGGTTGCCAAGTAGGACTGGTGTCGATGTATGTACTCGTGGAATGGATGATTGCCCCATCGTTAGTGTCATATGTACACCAAATAGTTTGATTGTTAAAATGTATTGCAAAATTTTCTTTGATATATACATTCATCAAAATTATTATAAAATGAACATGTAGATGCATATTTATACCTGTGTCGCAGTGTCCTTAGGGTGATGGTTTGCTGTAAGAAACTCTACAAATGAACTGATACGACCAGATGAACCACCAGAATCACCACGTCCACCTGAAGTAGGTGTGCCCTGATCAGGTCCATAGCATACTTTATGACAACTAGTACATACATGTGGGATGGACCTCAACACTCCTGGAGTGGTACTTAGACCAGATCCATAAAACACTCCTCCAAAATCATCATCTCTATGCTCCCCACCCGCTATCATAGAAGCATGTTGATCAAGGTCTCTTGCTAGTGTACTAGGATAACCTAATGTCGATACCACAAATCGATGATGCACAGGTGTGGGAATGGGAGGACTAGGAACAACAACAAGGGGTTGTGCATGCACGGGGCATTGGGGATCAACCCTTGCCCCTAACCTCTGTTGTGGCATGGCGCCACCAACACCCTGAAATGATTTAAAATCAAAATAATTGGGATTTTTCCACAAAAAAAAACTCTACATATAGTTTCCTCAAAAAATAAAATGGTAACTCCCAATTAGCATGTAGGGGACTATCAAAAACCATATACCATCGATCCCAAAAATGTGCACTCATCTGTGGATGTATGCACCCCCTCATGGATATTCTAGATTTGTTCATAGGAATGGGATGTTGAGTAACGAGGTCAAGAAAGTAGGGGGCTAGGTGGGCTTTCATTATTTTAAGGTTCAAAATTTGTTTGTAAGAGACACCGTCAGCATAAAATTGTCTCATCTAGATGATCTTTGTCTCGTCGATGCCTATCTAGATCAGAATCAATGGTCCTGATGGCATCCACAATGTTTTGCATCGTAGATGCAAAACATCTCACATGGGGTGGAATCAATGCTTGACTTTGCATAGCATTGATTTGATTTTAGATGGATGCAACCTGATCATTTATGCGTGCTCGCAAGCGAGCCTCATTAGATGCAACAGGTGTTGGAGGTGGCATATTAGGTGGAGGGGGAGGTGGCTGAAGTGGTGGATTGGTGATGTCATCAATGTTAAAATCATCCATGATATGAGATATAAGTGTGCACCTGTACATTAAATTATACAAAATTAACATACAAACTTAAAAAATGACAATTTAAATAGTTAAATTTGAAACGCACATGCAAATTTGTTTAAATAGGATGTGCATACATATATTAAGATCATATAAAATTGAAACACACATATACATTGATTGAACTTGAGCATGTGCATACAAAATTCAAAATTTAACATGTACATACATTTAAAATAAAAATACGATGCATAATTTGCATGCATACATCATTAAACTAAACTATGTACATACATACAAATTTCAAAATTTAAGAACTATATGCAATTTTAATACATGTGTACATACTAGAAACAATAAACTTGAAACATTCACAAAAAAGCTCATTTTATGTCTAACGCATATATATCTATTACAATTTTCCAACATGAGAAATCATTCAATCTAGTAGATAGTCATTAAATATATACTATTATAAATTCATCATTATAAGTTCATAAATTCCACCAAATTCATAAATTCATGTCACTAAAAATATCCATCTAGAACCAAAATCATAAATTCACGTCACTAAAAATATCCATGTAGAAGCCAAATCATAAATTCACATCACTAAAAATATCCATCCAACCAATTTTATAAATTCATGACACAAAATATCTATTGTTCACCAAATTCATAAATTAATAACTATTTAAGATGATTGTCTTAATTTAGAAACTATTGTGGCTCTCTACTGCATATATTCATTTCTTTGCATTTTCCTTTTGAGAATCGAAAGTTCTCCTCTCCTCTAGCCATTTTCGATGCTCATCTAAGATCCCATCCATAGCCTTGATAGCATCAACAATGGTTTGCATCCTAGATGCAATCATCCTCACAGGTGGTGCGACACATTCTTCATTTTGAATAATGTTGATTTGATCTTGCATGGTTCTAACATTGGAATTGATTCATGCTTGCAAACGAGCACCATCGATTTCAAGTGGTGGATATTGGGGGTTATGAGGTGGAGTGGGTGGAGTTGGAGGTGAAGGTGGTGGAGATGGATGGTGCGGAGGTGGATTACGATTATTATTGAGTCAATCCATGTGATCTCTAAGATACGAGTGAACCGCATTAGATTTGTAATTTCAAAATGTAAGATACATGTTTAGGAAATACCCTAAAACCATTCAATATAAATGGCCTAATTGAATACAAATGATAAAATATGCAAGCCTCATTTATGTCTAAGGAATGTTAATTGAATGTAAATACAATTAACTATTAATATAGGAAAATTTATGAATGTTATAGGGTTTACGGTTTAGAGTTTAGGATTTAGGTTTTAGGGTAATAGGATGCCTTAAGGGGATCTATGTAGTAAGGTCCTAGTACAAAATGACATGGCTTTTAATTTAATAAAAATTGGTGAAGATGCCCAAGGCAACCAAATTTCATTAAGGTTCGAGGCAACTTCACCAAATTATATTCACTTGAACCATGTCATTTTTGTCTTGAGAAATGGCTTAAGGGAATAAAATTTGGTGGAGTTTCCTAAGGCAACCAAATTTCATTTTAAGGTCCTAGGACAAAATGAATACCTTAGTGTTTAGGATTTAGATTTTAGAGTTTAGGGAACTTAGGGTGAAGTTTGGGTGACGCTTGTAATATAATGAACTTGCAAGTTAGTGAAGAACATTTTCTCGTGGAACAGTTGATTGAGATAACTCTTATTTCAACTGACCAACCTAGATCATGAAATCCCATTCATATTATAATCTCGCACGATCTTATTATTGTTAAATTTGGTTTCCTTGGGAAACTTCACAAAATTTTGAGAACTTCTTTGATACCCTTAAGAAATGTCATATTAGGACCCCTTAAGACATCGATTTACGATTTAGGGTGATAGGATGACTTAAGGGGATCTATGTCTAGTGAGGTCCTAGGATAAAATGACATGGCTCAACTGAATAAAATTTGGTGAAGTTTCCCAAGGCAACCAAATTTCATTAAGATCCTAAGAAAAAATTATGGCTTTAGGGTTTACAATTTAGAGTTTAGAATTTAGGGTTCAGGGTAATAGGATAGCTTAAGGGGATCTATGTAGTAAGATGCTATGACAAAATGAAATGGCTTAAGGGAATAAAATTTGGTGGGGTTGCCTAAGGCAACCAAATTTCATTTTAAGGTCCTAGGACAAAATGAATGCTTTAGTGTTTAGGGTTTAGATTTTAGAGTTCAGGATTTAGGGTTTATGGAACTTAGGGTGAAGTTTGGGTGGCCCTTGGAATATAATGAACTTTCAAGTTAGTGAATAATATTTTCTTGTGGAATAGTTGATTGAGATAGCTCTTGTTTCAACTTACCAACCTAGAACATGAAATCTCATTCATATTATAATCTTGCATGATCTTATTATTGTTAAATTTGGTTTCCTTGGGAAACTTCACCAAATTTTGAGAACTTCTTTGATCCCCTTAAGAAATGTCACATTAGGACCCCTTAAGACATCAATTTACGTTTAGGGTGATAGGATGGCAAGTAAGGCCCGGATCTATGTCTAGTGAGGTCCTTGGAAAAAAATGACATGTCTCAAGTGAATAAATTTTGGTGATGTTGCCCAAGGAAACCAAATTTCATTAAGGGCCTAGGAAAAAAATGATGTCTTTAGGGTTTAGGGTTTAGAGTTTAGAGTTTAGGGTGTAGGGTGTAGGGTAATTTAGGATGGCTTAAGGGGATCTTTGTAGTAAGGTCCTACGACAAAATGGCATGGCTTAAGGGAATAAAATTTGGTGGAGTTGCCTAAGGTGCACCAAATTTCAATTTAAGGTCCTAGGACAAAATGAATTCTTTAGTGTTAAGGGTTTATATTTTAGAGTTAAGTGTTTAGGGTTTAGTGAACTTAGGGTGAAGTTTGGGTGGCACTTGGAATAATGGAATTGCAAGTTAGTGCCTATTTTATGAATAGATTGACTATTTGTGTCATTGAAACACATAATTATGTATTATTAAGATTGAGTTTGATGTATATTTTAACTGGATATTTTTAAATTGAATATAAGATTATTTTATTTAACATTTTTTTCATTAAAATTTCCCACTTAAATGAATTTTATGATATAAAATGTATAGTATAAAATTAGTTAATGTTGAATCAAGTATTTTATTTTCAAATGTTTGGAATTGAAAGAACCTAAAAGAAAGAAAAGAAAAATATTTAGATTCTTTTACTGTCTAGGTAACTAGTGTAAAAATTGAGATTTAGACTAAACTAGAAGCTTAATTAACAAGTAATTGACAACAAGAAATGGAAACAAGGCATGAATAAGAGAGATCAAAACATAAAATAGAAATGAATGTTGAATACTATCTAATTAAGTGACAATTGGAAATCAATTGTACACTTGGATTTACGAATTTGCTTACTAAATTTGCAAACAAACATTGACAAAATTTATGAATTGTAACTATTCTTTAACATATTGTTTTCCAATCTAATTATAATTTAACATTGAAACTAAAGTTTAACATATCGTTTTCTCCATACAATGAAAATGAAATTTAAAACATTTAAGCAATGCAAATGTATTTTCTTGAGCTCAAAATTAGAGTTTTCAAAATTAAAATGATTTGTTTGATTTCAATTTAGGGTTTTAGAAAAAAAAATTGTTTCAATTCAATTTACGGTTTCAATTTATAAGAAATTAGGGTTTTAAATGCAATTTTTATGTTTCATTTCAGACTAGGGTTTTCAAATTCATTTTTTTTGTTTGATTTGAATTGACGGTTTCAAAAAGCTTGACTAGGGTTTCTAAATGCATTTTTTTTATTTCATTTCAATTTCTAGGGTTTGAAATGCATTTTTTTTGTTTCGTTTCAATTAGGGTTTTCAAATACAATTTTTTTTTGTTTGATCAAACAATTTAGGTTTCAAAAGCTAAATTATGTTTCTAAAATACAATTCAAGGTTCATTTTTTCATTTCCATCAAGAAATATTTAGGTTTTATTACATTTTTTCATCTATTTCTACAATTCCTCATTTCTACTATAACAAGAAATAAAATGTTTAAAACATGAAATAAATTTAAAAAAAATGCTCAAATGACAATTTCAATAAAAAATGAAAAAATGCAAAAAAATGGGGGTGGACGGGTACCTGGAGATTGTTTGTGGAGATCACTGTCGCTCAAATTTGGGATCTCGTTTCGTACTAATTGGGATCTCGTTCCCTGTTTGTCGATTCAGGACCCTTTAGCAAATGGGATCCTGATTTTTAAAAAGTGGGATCTCGTATTGCATTTAGGCTCGGGATTTCGAAGCTAAATGGGATCTCGATTTTTAAAAATTGGGATCCTGTTTAGAAAAATCGGGATCTTGTTTAGAAAAATCGGGATCACATTTTTGCAATGCTGATTTCATTTTTTTGCCTAAGGAAAAACCTTCCATGTTTCGTGGACTCAACTTTGTGCACTTACCCTTGCTTCTCCTCTAGGAATTCAATGTCACAATTTTTGATAAACCAGGGAAGTCCAATGTAGTCGCAAATTTCTTATCCCGGATTAAACATGATGGCGAATGTGCTCTAATACAAGACGAGTTTCCATATGAAAATTTGTTTTCCATCTCCACTAAAACCCCTTGGTTTTCCAATATTACGAATTATTTGTCCATCGCAAAAGTAGGGTGATCCCACAATAGTGGTTTACAATTTTGGCCAAACTAGACACTGAAATGATTTTTTTTTAACTAAATCTTCACTTTCAGGCACCTATAGCGGCTAAACCGTGAGAAATTTGAAGATGATGAAAGCTATAGTTTCATGAAATTTTGTCTTTAGATTCTAAATATTTTTTTTCTTTTTTTTTGGAATTAGATTGCACTTTTTTTTCCATCTCCCTCGAAAACTAGTTTTTTTTAGAAAACAACATTTTTTAAAAGTGACACTCACTGTATAATGCATAATTTTTTTTCTATGAAGGATAAAATTCTAATTCTTTCAAATTTAGATTTGTAATTCCTATATCTAGTGCTTCCATTTGGTTAGATAGTTTTTTATTGAATATTTTTTCTTTAATCAAGTTTCGAAGTCAAACTAATTACAATTCAGACATAGTGCGATTGTATAACTCGTAACTTTTTTTTGTATGTATCAAAATTCAAATTTTTTTTGTTGGATGAAGGACTTCAATATCTAGTGCACTCATATTTTTCAATTTTTTTTTGTATAATCTGCTATTTTTCCACATGTGCAGAACAAAGAGCTTGATTTTTGGTGAAAAACCTATGTTTAATAAAACTAAAAAAAAATACATAATAAAACCAAAACATATTAAAATTATATTCATTGGATAGCTCATTTTGAGGACTACCTAATTCCAATTGGTTCTATGAAGTCTCTGCCATTTTCATCTTCAACCTGATCTTTGAAGTGCAAAAGTTTGGATTTCTTTTGTGAACAAGGTCAAAAATTAGGGAAAGGGGGGTTCACTCGAACTAGGGGTGGTTTGAGTGAACCCCAGGGGTTTGAGCGAACCAAGGTTCATTTGAACCTTGGTTCATTCGAACCCCCTTCCATAAAGGGGTATGCATTTGTTTTTTTGGACGATTGGTCCGTACTTGCATTAAATGGGTTCACTCGAACCCTAGTTCGAGCAAACCAACTAGTTCGTTCAAACCCCCAAAATTAAAATTTTTGGCATGGGGTCATTTTTTACAAGTTTTCCATCCTCATTTGAATTGTAAACCAATTTTGTGGGTTTACCTAGTACCACCTCACTTCTCATCAAAACAAAAGAAATGCCTCATTAGAGAGTACCCCTTTCAAATGGATTAATGGAATCTTGTTTTGATGTGGACCCAATATGGTTTTATGATGGTGTGAGGGAAGACAAGACCTATAATATCCTAAGAGCCTATCATGATGACCCTTCAGGACGGCACTATGTTGCTAAAAGGACAACTCACAATATTTTGGGACTGGGATACTATTGGCCTTCAATGCACAAGGACATAAGGAATTACATTCACTGATGTGATGGATGCCAAAGGGTAGGAAGGCCAACGACCTCTAATGAAATGCCCCTATAGCCTTAGGTAGTCCTTGAACCATTCAAAAAACGGGGATTGGATTTTATCGGCACAATAAACCCTCCTTCACAAAGAAAAGAGTACATCCTGGTCTGTACCGATTACCTGACTAAGTAGGAGGAAGTGCAAGCCCTAAATATTGTTAGGGAGGAACAAGTAGTTGATTTCCTCTACAACAAAATTTTCCTCAAATTCGGAGCTCTAAGGACAATTGTCATAGACTAGGGCCCCCAGTTTATGTCTAAATTTTTGTTGGCATTCACAAATCATTTCCAAGTAAGCCACAAGAAGTCCTCACCCTACCACCCACAAGAAAATGAACAAGTTGAGGTCACTAATAGGGAGTTGGAAATTTTTTTAACAAAAACATTTTCTTCGAGAAGAAAAGATTGGGCTAGGAAACTATCAAAAGTTGTCTGGGCCTACAACACAACTTGGAAATCAACTATTGGTTATAGTCCCTATGAGTTATTCTTTGGGAATAATCCCCTCTTACCCATTGAATTTGAAGTCCAAACCCTTAGAACAACCATGGAGTTAGGAATGGATCTTAAACGAGCCCAAATTGAGAGAGTTTTATAGCTTAGTGAACTAGACAAAATCCATTTGGATAGATGTCATCCATTAAACTAAACTGGTCCAGTAACAATGCAAGGTCTGGCATGATAAACATATCAAAGAGAAAGACTTCCATACTGGGGATTGGGAATTATTGTTCGATTCTAGTAACAAGGATCATCAAGGGAAACTCAAGACACACTAGGTTGGACCATACAAAAATTTTGAAGTGTTTTCTAATGGTTCGGTCCAATTGAAACCTATTGATGGTGATACCTAAACTCTTCTAGTTAATGGGTATCGATTATGCATCTACCATAAGCCTTTTAATAAAGAGGAGCTTACAAAAATGGTAGAAACATAGGGAGAAATCCACTACATTGACTCTGCTATGGCAGGGTCAATATAGTTTTGTCAAATAAATTTCCAATAATAATAATAATAATACATTTTCATTTCAGAATGTTTCCTCAATTTCTTCATCAAATTCACCATTTGGACTTGACTAAAAAAATTTCTATATTTTGCAAGACTTCATCTTTTGGAAACACAATTCTAATGCACCCTGCTACGGTGCTTTGGAACTTGTCAATGCGGTTGTTGTGATGCTCCAGAATTTGTTGTTGCAATGCTCTAGAACCTGCACAACAGACTAGTCCCGCTCCTCATCCCGATCCTGAATTCTAACGCATCACTCAATGATGCTTCAGGAAGCCAAGGAAAAAATCTCACATCTTTCTTCCTTTTGGCGACACCTTTCCAGCGATGCTTTGGAATTCTATTGTTTCTTCCTTCTAGTGGCATCTTTCTAGCGATGCTCCGAAATTATGCTTTGGTGCTCCAGAATTTTTTTTTAATGCTCCAAAAATTTTGGTTGTTGCTCTGACTACATCTTTCAACAATGCTCCTGAAATTTTGGTTGTTGCTCCGGCTGCATCTTTCAACGATGCTCCAGAAACTTTGGTTGTTGTCCCGGTTGCATCTTTCCAGTGATGCTCCAGAATCTTCAATCTTGTTACCATGTTCTGATGACATCTCTCTGAGGTGTTTCAGAACTCTTTTTTCCTCTACTTTAGTTAAATTTTTTGGTAATGCTCTGGATTTTTGTAAATTTTGTCTTTCCAGTCTTTTTATTTTTCCTAAGTTCCATGCATGCCTATGATTTTATTTTATGCCACTTTGAGATCTGCTCCCTAATAATTATTCTGCCACATCATACTAAATCTTTCCATAATAAATAAAATTATTATGATAGCTTTTTGTGATAATAATTTTCTCCACCATTTCAACCATTCCATCTATGCCATTATTATCCGCCGCCACCCTTGCCAACCATATGACTATCCAATTACGTCAGCACGACATTTGATCTAATCACAAGACATAAGGTACGTGCGAATTTATTTATTTAAAGATTTAGTATTTATTTTGAATAAAGGCTAATTAATTGGCATGATCTTTTCCTCATATTTTTGAAACTTGTGTTTTAGGGCATACAAACTCTTCTTTAATCTGCACACAAATTCCTCCTTATCCTTGACCTCATATCCCTATGGTTGTTGCATGTATATTTCCTCTTTCAAATCCCCAATGGAGAAATGTTATTTTCACATCTAACTATTCAAGATGCAATTCTTCCACAACCACAAGACTTATAATAGTTCTAATAGAAGTTATCTTTACAACCGGAGAAAATATTTCATCAAAATATATACCTTTTTTCTATGCAAAACCTTTTACCACGAGTTTGGCCTTATATCTTTTCTTGCCTTCATCTTCTTCCTTCAACTTATAAACCCATTTGTTTGGAAATGCTCTTTGAGCTGTAGACAATTGGACTAAGTCCCAAGCCTGATTCTACAACAAGGATCCCATTTCCTCTTTCATACCTAGCTCCCACTGCTTTTTGGTATCTACCTGCATTACTTCTTTATAACCTTCAGGTTCACTAGAATCAGTTAATAATATAGAATATAATGATGGAGAAAATATTTTTGGAGGTCTAGTTATCCTTGTAGAACATCTAAAAATTCTAGGATTCTATGGGATAACTTGTTGTTGTTGAGCATCAGGTACCACTGGTATTTTATTTTTTAGAATCTCATCCAACACTGCATATTATTTTTTGGCCTGTTCATGCTTCTTTTCTTGTAGTTGGTCCTTAGACATGACCTTCTCATTGAATATAACATCTATGATCCTAATTATTTTATGATTTTCATAATCCCATAACCAATAACCAAATTCATCTACTCCATATCCAATGAAGGTACATTTTTTAGACTTAGCCTCAAGCTTGGTTCTATTTTCAATATCAACATGGAAAAAAGCTTCACAACCAAAGGTTTTCATAAATGAGTAGTTTAATTTTTTACCCATCCATGCCTCCTCTGGAATTCCACCATTCAAAGGATTTGAAGGTCCCCTATTTATTAAATAAATAGCAATATGTACAACATCTACCCAAAACTATAAGGGTAGTCCAACATGCAATCTCATGCTCCTTGCACGCTCCATAATGGTCCTATTCATCTTCTTAGACACACCATTCTCTTGTGGGGTTCCAGAAACCATTTTCTACCTACGGAATCCATTGTATGAACAATAATTTTCAATTTCTTTGCTGCAATACTCACCTCCATTATCAGATTTGAGATACTTCAACTTTTTTCCTGTCTCATTCTCAACCAAAGATTTTCACTTTTTAAAAGTTTCAAATACTTCTATTTTTTTTTAAGGAAATACACCCATGTTTTCCTAGTTGCATCATAAATAAAAGTAGCATAATTGTTAGGGTTAGAAAGGAATATATCTAACAATTAAATGCATATTTAATTAATAAATAGAGAAACTAAAACACACAAAATTTAACGTGGTTCACCCAATCTGGGCTACATCCACCAAACCGCAACCATCCAATGATTTTATTATCCGGTGAAAAAAACCCTATTACAATCTTGCGAATATTTGCATTTTTCATCATATTGTAACACCCATCCGAACCCCTTTTAACAAGCTTAGAAGCTTCCAGATTTTGGGTTCTACAAAATTGGATTTTTTCTTTTTTGTTGATTTTTCCCTTTTTTTGGTGATACATGTCGGGGTGTACAGTATACCATGGGCTATATAGTATAGCATGATCAGTCGCCACATACCAAAAATCTCCCACTTGGAGACTAATCAAACTCCACGCCAACACAATCTCCCACTTGGAGATTGATCCTAGATGACACTACTGCAATTATAACTCCCATTGGAAATAAGTACCTTGGACCCTGCTGCTCTGTTATACTTGAATTCAACCTTGAAGACCAACCGAAGTTGAAGAGGAGCTCAACTTATCCCTTGTCACCACCTTCGTAAACATATCCATTGGATTGACATCTGTATGTATCTTGTCCAACTTGACATGTCCATCCTCCAACACCAACCGAATGAAATTATATCTCAACTGTATGTGTTTTGTTTTAGAATGCAAGGCAGAATTCTTTGCAAGATGTATAGTACTCTGGTTATATGTAAACAAGTAATTTCCATCCTTTTGTTTTCCCAACTCATCCATGAAAATTTGTAGCCATATCATCTCCTTTTCTTCCTCTATGGTGGATAAAGCAACCACCTTTTGCAATCGAGAAATCCAGCTCACTGCTATCCCACCAATTGTAAATACATAACCTATGGCACTTCGCCCCGTATCTATATCCCCTGCCAAAACTGATTCAACATAGCCTTTTAAATCAGTATTAGAGCCCCCAAAACATAAACATTTATTGGATGTACCTCTCAAGTACCTGAGAATCCATTTTACCGCATTCCAATGCTCAACTCCGGGATGACTCAAATACCTACTAACAACTCCTACGACATGTGCAATATCTGGTCTCGTGCATACCATGGCATACATTAGACTGCCTACAGCTGAAGCATATGGTACCTTGGGCATTTTTTCTTCCTCCTCTTGTGTCTTTGGACACATATCCTTATTCAATTTAACATGACTAGGCAAAGGTGTGCTGACAACTTTTGCATTCTCCATATGAAATCTCTGCAACACCTTTTCAACATAATTAGCCTGAGATAAAAACAATTATATTTTTCCTATCTCTACAAATTTTCATACCAAGGATTTGTTTTGCTGCCCCCAAATCCTTCATAGCAAAATATTTTGCTAACTGTTGTTTTAGCTCACTTATGTGATCCATGTTAGACCTTGCTACAAGCATGTCATCAACATATAAACATAAAATAATGTAGTTGTCATTATCCAACCTCTTAAAATAAACACAATGGTCAGAATTACACTGGTTGTAGCCTTGCTCAACCATAAAACTATCAAATTTCAAGTACCATTGCTGAGGTGCTTGCTTCAAGCCATATAAACTTTTCTTCAATCTGCAAACTAGTTTCTCCTTACCTTTGACCTCAAATCCTTGTGGATGGTCCATATATATTTCCTCTTCCAAATCACCATGGAGAAAGGTTGTTTTAACATCAAGCTGTTCTAAATGCAAATCTTCAACAACCACAATACTTAAGACAATACGAATAGAAGCCATTTTAACAACTAGAGAAAAAATCTCATCAAAATCAATACCCTTTTTTCTATGTAAATCCCTTTACAACTAATATGGATTTAAATCTCTTCTTACCTCCATCCTCCTCTTTCAGCCTATAAACCCATTTGTTTGGTAAAGCCTTTTTACCTACAGGCAACTTGCATAATTTTCAAGTCTGGCTTTTCAGCAAGGAGTCCATTTCTTCTTCCATTCCATGCTCCCACTGAACCTTGGTATCCACCTGCATAACTTCATCATAATATTTTGGTTTACCGGCATCAGTTAACAAAATAGTATACAAAGAGGGAGAGTATCTTTTTGGAGGTCTCCTTATCCTTGAAAATTGTCTAACAAGAGTTTGTGGTATTTTTTGTTGCTATTGTTGCCCAACATGAGGAACCACTGAAACATCATTGTTTGGAATATCATCCAACACTGCATAATCATTTTCTTTCTTCTCATGTTGCAGCAACAGATCTTTGTACAACACTTTCTCATTGAATATGGCATCCCTGCTTCTCACAATTTTCTAATTTTCAAAATCCCAAAGCCTATAACCAAATTCATCAATGCCATATCCAACAAATATACATTTCTTTAATTTTTCATCAAGCTTGGTTCTATTTTCATAATCTACATGTGCAAATGCTTCACAACCGAAGGTTTTGATAAAAGAATAACTCACCTTCTTACCTTTCCATGCTTCCTCTGGAATACCACAACCCAAAGGATTAGAGAGACCTCTATTAATTAAATAAACAGCAGTGTTTATAGTCTCTACCCACATTTTTAAAGGCAACCCAGCATGCAATCTCATATCCGTACACACTCCATTATTGTTCTATTCATGCACTCAGCCACTCCATTTTCCTATGGAGTCCTTGGAACCATTTTCTACCTACAAATACCATTAGAGGAGCAATAATATTCAAACTCTTTGCTGCAATACTCACCACCATTATCAGATCTAAGACATTTTATCTTTTTACCCATCTCATTCTCAACCAAGCTTCTCCATTTTTTTAAAGTTTCAAATACATCAGATTTTTGTCTAAAGAAATAAATCCATACCTTCCTAGTTGCATCATCAATGAATGTAACATAATATAGAGAGCCACTAAGAGAAGATACTTGAGCTGGTCCCCATACATCCGTATGCACAAGCTCCAATTTCCCATCTTTATTTTGCTTCCTATCCTTGAGAAAACTTATTCTCTTTTGTTTTCCATACACACAACTTTCACATAAATCCATATTAACACATTTTAGACCTGGTAAAATATTATTTGAATGAAGTACTTTCATACCTTTTGCACTCATATGCCCAAGTCTATTATGCCACAGTGTTGATTCAGAGTCCACAGCAACTGCATGATCTTCTACCTGTTGAACTGTAGCAACTGTTCCTGAACATTGACCTTTTTCCATAACAATTAAAGTAGAAGGAATAGTATGTCCTGTACAAAGATATAAGGTGCCTACTTTCACACCTTTTTCTACCACTAAGGCACCTTTTGTGACCTTCCAATTTTTATCACTAAATGTAACAACACAACCTTCATCATCTAGTTGCCCTGCTAAAATTAAATTTCTGCTTAACTTTGGAACATGTCTTACCTCATGTAGTAGCCAATGATTCCCATTCTACAACTTAATCTTTATTCTTCCCTTTCCAACAATCTAACAGGGTTCGTTATCTCCTAAATAAACCAGCCCAAAATCCCCTTGGACATAATCAAGAAAATAACTTCTATGGGGGGTAGCATGAAATGAATCCCCTGAATCTAACACCCAAGAATCATCAACATTATCAAGGGAAAGAATCAAAGCATCCTCATCAGATTTATTACTTAACACATTTTCCTCTTTACTTCCTTCATTTTTGTCTCCTTTATTTTTCTGAGACCAGCAATCTTTCTTTAAATGACCCAGCTTACCACAATACCAACAATCCTTCTTGTCTCTAGATTGGGACTTTCTGTCCTTTTATTTTCCTCATGACTTCCCACGATTTCCAGAATTGTTTCCTCTCTCCTTTGTTCTACCCCTTCTTTTTGCATTCAAAACATTGCCTGATGTGGATGTTCCACTTGAGCTTTTCCTATGAATTTTTTCACTCAAAATAACACCAACATCATCAAATTTCAATGTATTCGAACCAGAAACATAATTGCTAACAGCCATTACCAAGTTATTCCAGCTTTCAGGCAAAGAACACAGAATCAAAAGATCCCTAACTTCTTCATCAAATTTTACTTTTACAGAAGTTAATTGACTAGTGACCATATTAAACTCATTTAAATGATCAGTAACTGACCTACCTTCTACCATTTTCATATTAAATAAACACTTCATAAGAAATACCTTATTCGAAGAGGAAGGATTTACATATAACTTCACCAGGGTTTCCATCAACTCTTGAGTTGTCTTTGTTGTTGTAATATTGAATGCCATTGATTGTGCCAGGCATAAACGAATACTGCCAAGAGCCTTTCTATCCAAAATCTCCCAGTCCTCATCAGACATTGTTGCGGGTTTCTTGGTTTTCCCTTCCAATGGTCGCCATAAATCCTTCTGATAGAGATAGTTCTTCATCTACATCTTCCATAATTGATAGTTCTACCCATTAAACTTCTCAACCTTCTTACCCTCATCTGCCATTACTCCCACTCAACCGTGAGACCTTTCCTACAAACGATAATTGAAAACACAACCCGCTCTAATACCACTTGTTAGGGTTAGAAAGGAAGATATCTAACAATTAAATGCAAATTTAATTAATAAACAGAGAAACTAAAACAGACAGAATAAATTATAACACAGAGAATTTAACGTGACTCACCCAATCTGGGCTACATCCACCAAACCGTAGCCATCCAATGATTTTATTATCTAGTGCAAAAAACCCTATTACAATCTTGCAAATAATCATGTTTTTCATCATACTGTAACACCCATCCGAACCCCTTTTTAACAAGCTTAGAAGCTTCCAGATTTTGGGTTCTACAAAATTGGATTTTTTCTTTTTCGTTGATTTTTCCCTTTTTTCGGTGATACATGTTGGGGTGTACAGTATACCATAGGCTATACAGTATAGCATGATCAATCACCACATACCAACAATAATGGCAAGAGCCACCAAGAGAAGATTCTTGATATGGTCCCCATACATCTGAATGCACAAGCTCTAATTTCTCACTCTTCTTCTCTTTCCCAACTTTAAGAAATCAGAATTTTTTTGTTTTCCAAAAACAATTTTTTTGTAGAACTCCAAATCAATCTACTTCAAACCTCGTAGAAATTTTTTGGAGTGAAGTATCTTCATCCCTTTCTCACTCATGTGCCCAATTCTATGATGCCACAATTTTGTTTCTTTCCCTGTAGCAAGTGCTATAACTGTCTCAGTAGCAATTGTTTTTGTAGCAGTTAAGGTAGAATAAGTATTACCAATACGCAAATATAATGTGCCTACCTTTTCACCTTTAGCTACTACTAATGCACCTTTAGTGACCTTCCAAACTTTGTCTAAAATGGTAACTATGCAGCCTTCACTACCTAGTTGTCCTACAAAAATTAAATTCCTTCTCAAATTTGGAACATGCCTTACCTCCTATAGCAACCATTCATTTCCATTCTACAACTTTATTTTTATCTTTCCTTTTCCAACAATCTGATAGGGTTCATCATCACCCAAATATACCTGTCCAAAATCACCTTGAACATAATCTACAAAATATTTTCTATGGGGTGTTGCATGAAACAAAGCCCCCAAATCTATTACCCAAGAATCATTAGCATTATCTAAACACATAATTAAAGCATCATGTAATTTATCACTTACAACAATAGATTCCTTACTATCATCATGTTTTCTATCTCCTTGTTTTCCCTTTCAAGACCAACAATCCTTCTTCAAGTGTCCTAGCTTTTCATAGTGCTAAAAATCCATTCTTCCTATGGATTTAGATATTCCTTTCTTTGACTTCCTTTGTGACTTTCCATGATTTTTTTGGATTTTTCCTATCTCTTTTATTCTTCCCCTATTCTCTACAGTCAAAGAATTGCCCAATTTTGAAATCTCACCAGTGCTCACATTTCCTCACTAAGGATAACACCGAAAACATCATCAAATTTAAATGTATTTGAACCAGAGACAGAGTTACTTACAACCATTACCAAGCTATTCCAACTTTCAGAAAAGAACATAAAACCAAGAGAGCCCTCACCTCTTCATCAAAATTCACTTTTACAGAAGTTAACTGACTGGTAATCGTATGGTGCAGGAGCACCTGTTTGATCACATGCCTCCATGAGGCCATATTGAGTCATTTGTTCCATTTTGATGTCCTAATGTTGTAACAATTCCCAAGAGGCCACAATGGTGGTGTTATAGGTCCTGGGATATTTTTCATTTCTCTTATATTGTCAAAATTGGAAGTTGTTAAATCATATTATATTGCAAAATGCAATGTATGGTAGTTGAAAGGTGCATAAATTAAGTAATTGATAAATCAAGTGATTAGAAGTAGGTTAGAAGTAGTTGTGGTTGATTTATTTGAGTTATTTTTGGATTGAAAATAATAAATAAGCCTCTCACAAGTCGAGGTAAGGGAGATAACTTGATTTGTAATGGAAGAACATCAATGGAAATTTTCTTTTCATCAGAAAACACTATAAAAATGTGTTTATTTTCTCTTGTATGGACATGTATGGCCTAATATTGAAGGGGAAGTCATTGAAAACGTTGGTTTTATGTTTCTAGATCATTTTTCACTTGGTCTTGTCTGATTTCATGGAGAAATAAAGAAGTTATGGCATTTTTAGTTCAAACAGTCCAAAACCCTCATCTAGGGTATACAGTAGTAAAGAAAATTACTTTTCTCACATTTTGATTAATGGGTAAGGATAAAAACTCATGGAAAGGTCCATTACTATCTACACTTTAATTTTCCAAGTTTGTAGGATGTGAAAATGAAGTTTACTATTGATTTTATGATGCCCTAGTGCTATGTTTTGATGAAAAATTAGAAAATAGAGTATAGTGGATTTTTGTGTTTTGTTTGTAAAAATGGATATCAATCTTGGTGATTTATGTTTGTATGGGTTGTTTAAATGCATTTTAACCCTTGACTAAATATAATTCAAATATCTATAAGTGTTTAATGGAATCTTTCTTACTCTCTTGTCAAAACAGAGTCAGGGTAGTCAAGTTTGGGTTAGGAATGGAGGTTTAGATGGGAATTTCAATGAAACAACATGAAAAATGCATGGTAGATGGTGTGTTTGGTATGAGAAAAGATATGTGAATATGTTAGAAGCCTTGGGAAAGTGAATGAATGGTTGGGTTACTCATTTTCAATAAACCCTTAAGAAAGTTGGCTTGAATTTGAATTTTTTGAATTTTATCTCTTTAATGGTTGCCATTATTGATAAAGTTGTTGATTTTGGTCTATTTTCACATGTTGAACATACTTGGAGGGGGTTTTTTGGTTTTTGTAAAGGATATCTTGAATTTGATTGATGGAGTGGCCAAAATTGGACCTAGTCCTTGTAGGACAATCATCATTTTATGGTTTTGTTACAAAACAAAATTGTCTCATATTTTGACATGTTTCTAAATGACTAAAAAGATGTCTAGAAAGCCTTCCACAATCTTGAATGGAGGTCTGTAGTAAAATTTATGTCTGCAGTTGGAGGTGCATGGCTACAAGGAGAATTGGCATTCAATGCATGTTTGGTCAATGGTGAAAGGGTAGACCTTGGTAAGTGTTTTTGTTGATTGGATTAGTGTTTCTAAGGAGTCTAGAGGTGGGGAGAACCTGGTTATGGGTCTGTGAGTTGTAAATCAAAAGTTTCCTAGTTTGTAAGTTGATTACCACAAAGGGAAATTTCAGTTTGATGAATTGATTTTTGTTAAGAATAAATTGAATAGTGTCGGTTGTGATCCTAGCTTTGCATCATCGTATTAAACTCATTTAAATGATTTGTCACTGTAATCAAGGGAAAATCATATTTGTTAAAGGGGTTAGCACAATAACATTAAAATCCATTGAAGTAACAAAGCACAAAGGAAATCAATATGAAAATAAAAGGAACAATGTTACCATAAACCTTCGTCTTCCATGCTTCACCTTTGTTACACCTTCTAGTTTGCAGCAAATCGAATGAGGCCCTCAGATTTCAAATGAGCACCTAGACTAATGTCCAAGCCCTATGCAAAGGTTGAAGGATTTATATAAAAGAAATGACCTCACAATAGACTAAAATGACAATGACTGCAAATGACAATAATAATAACCTAAGTTGACAGAATGAGCATGAGATGCCAAAATAAGAACAAAATTTCCATTTTATAGAAATTGCAATTTTGAATGTGTGGCCAGGATGAGAAGATGACAAATACCCTAGAATCAATGGTCAAGATTGAATGTTGTAGTATGGACTAGGGTTAGGTCAAAATTAGGGCAAATGATAAGAAATGAATGGTTGAGATCGAATTATGAGATAATTCAATCAAGGGCCAAGATTAAATGAGATGTCAAGAGATAAGATTTGATGTGGAAGATAAGATTGGCACAGATAAAGAGGTTGTTGGAGAAATTAAATAATAAAAATTATTTAATTTAGGTGACCAATGAATAATTAAATAATAAAGATATTATTTAATTATAGAGTAATGTGACAAAAAGAATCATTTTGAATTAAATAATGATTTAATTCAAAATTCAAGAGAGTGGACCAAATTAAATAAATAAAATTTATTTAATTTATGAGAGAAGAGGCTATGAATAATTAAATAATTAAAATAATTATTTAATTATAGTGGAAAGTGGACAAAAATTAAATAAATTAGAATCTATTTAATTTTAGAAAGAAGGGGACTTAATTAGTGACGTAATTAAATAAATAAAATTTATTTATTTAATAATCAAGAAGAAATAAATGACAAAGGGGAATTAAATAAATTAAGAAATTTATTTAATTAAAGGAAGACCTTAGACAATTAATGACGTATTTAATAAATAAAATTTATTTATTTAATAATCATGAGGAATAAATGACATGAATTAATTAAATAATTATGAATTATTTAATCAATAGTCGAATGTGGACCAAGGACATAATTAAATGACTTAATTATGCTAGGACGAAAGTGGTAAAAATGAAGCTTGCAGGCCTAGGTCATTTTTAGGTGTCTACAGTCACAGATCCACCTTCAATCATTTTCAGATTAAACAAACACTTCATGAGAAATACCTTATTTGAGGCTAAGGGTTTTCATACAAAAAGCCAAAACTATCATCAGATCGTCTATTGTCTTTGCTTTTGTTATATTGAATGCCACAAATGGTGCCAGGCACAACCGAATGGTTCCCAGTGCCTTTCTACCCAAAATCTCCCATTCTTCATCAAAAATCATAGTATATTTTTCTACTTTTCCTTGCAATGGCCATGATAGATCCTTTTGATATAAATAATGTTCCATTTGTATCTTCCATAATTGATAATTCTAGTTGTAGAGCTTCTCAACCTTGAATTTTCCTTCTTCCATTGCTCCCACTCCAAACTAGAGGTTTCTTTCCAATCGACCAAAATACACACGACTCTGATACCAATTGTTAGGATTCAAGAAGATTGGATCAATGAACATTAACAACTATATGTAGATTAAATAACCTAGAAATAACAATGAAGAATAACAAAAAAGAGATCAACACAAAATTTAACGTGGTTCACCCAATATGGGCTACATCTACAGAAACTCAACCACCCAATGATTTTATTATCTAGTGTAAAACATATTATAATCTTGTGAACACCATATCGCAACATACATCTCAGCTGCTTATAACAAGCTTTTTGGAACCTTCTAGAATTAGGGATTTTAAAGGTAATTTTTCATTTGACGTGTTAATGGGAAAACCTTGACATGTCAATGGGAAAAAAACCTTGACGTTTCAATAGGAAAAAACCTTGATGTGTCAATGAATTTTTTTTCGGGGCGATACCTCGAACCCCATTGATACGTTACGAGTGTACGATATTTTCATGATCGGTCGCTACATACTAGCAAAGACGAGACATCTTCCATCAACAAGTCATCTAATGGAGTCTCTAGAATAGAGCTAAGAAATCTTCTATCCAATATTAAGGAGGATATCATCAACCACTTGGCTACACAATTAGACACCCTCCATGTGAAAAAGAAGCAAGAAGAGGAAAAAACAACCCTTACATAATACTTTCCACATTGTAGATAAAGAAAGACTACTTACAAGTGCAAGAAGGTGGAAAATATCTCTAAAGATAAGCAAGGCACATCATAATTTCATGCATCGGAAGGTGGAGATGGGAAAGTATTCTACATATCTCAAAGGAAACCATGGAATCCAAGACAAGGTATGCCCCAAGACCCTTTGAATTATAACATGTCATTTCCTAGTAAAAATGTAAATTTTCCTAGTTGGAACCCTCAATCTTGGGCCAATATGAAAAACCACATTGAACAATTCCTCAATCCAATTGGAATCAACAACAAAAAAACATATGGCCACCACAAAATTACTAAGGATATAACTATAATTCTCAATGGCCACCCCATCAAAACCAATGGCAACATTATTGGTAAAGAGGTCAGCAGTGGAAAAATCAAAACATGAATTATCAGTAGCCACAATAACCCTTTCAGCCACAACAACAAG
This sequence comes from Sequoia sempervirens, assembly GCA_007258455.2. Taxonomy (NCBI): domain Eukaryota; kingdom Viridiplantae; phylum Streptophyta; class Pinopsida; order Cupressales; family Cupressaceae; genus Sequoia; species Sequoia sempervirens. The sequence goes on along the minus strand of VDFB02000008.1, from coordinate 8,810,010 downwards.
CCATTATGTCAAACCTAACAAATCCAACACCACAAACACCTACATCACCTTATTTGCCAACACAACTTGCACCTAATCCCAATAACAAGCATGTTCATCAAGATTATGCTAATTAAGCTATTCAATACCCTACTTGTGGGGTTGAGGTGGGTGACGTCCACCTCAGATCAAGGAAATGTTGGCTATGCCTTCATCTCCTCACATCACTAAATTTTTTTATGAGGAACTCAAAACAGAGACCTTGGAAAAACAACCTAAGGAACCCGAGTCAAATCAAGTTAACCCAACTAATCTAAGTCTAGAGCCTCCATTTCTTGAGAGATTAGCAGCTCAAAGACATCAAAAACAAGATGAAACTGATCTATTGGGAAAACTCAAGGATGTTTACATCAAAATACCCCTCATCCAGGTCATTAAGGAAGTTCCTATTTACACTAAAATAGTGAGAGAGCTATGCCTCAAAAATCCAAGCAGGAAGTGTAAAGAACCTTAGACTGTACATGTCTTAGAATAACTTGTAGACATTATGTTGGGAAACATAACTATCCCCAAGTATGCAGATCTTGGGATCCCTGTAGTGGATGTCAAAATAAATGGCATTCTCATTAAGAACACATTAATTGACTTAGGAGCAACTATTAATGTAATTACTAAAGAGAGTATGAAATTATTATAGTTAATAGAGCTCAGACCTACACCTATTGTGTTACAGTTGGTAGATAGGTCCATAGTTAAACTTGAGGGTATCATTGAAGAATTGGTAATAACATTGGATTCATGGGGGTACCCTCCAGACTTTATGGTATTGTGGCCTAAAGCTAATCTTGCAAGTTATCCCCTCATCTTAGAAAGACCTTTTTTGGAAACAAAAGATTCCTTCATAGGTTGAAAGTCTAGGAATATGATCATTTCCAATGGAAATGTAACTAAGAAATTAGTCCTTTATCCACTAGCCCAACCACATGTAGACCTACAACAAAATATTTGGCCTTCCCTAGATGAGGAAGAGCAATAGTCCTTATAAACCTTGATGAATATTGAACGTAACCCATTGTTATAAAACCAAGATGAAGATAACCTAATAGCAAACATCATGCAAAATAACTATAGTAGCGTCCTGCAACATCATGACTATATAACATGTACACAATATCCTTTGTAAAATGTGATCCCTAATAATTCAGCTAAGTTAGTTTCCCAAATTTTCATACTTTGTTACCACACCAATGTGTTCCAATCATAGCAAGAATTGAAATTTCATCTATTTAGATATAATATTGGGTAAAACATTAAATGTTAATAGTTAATTGACTAATATACAACAAACCTTACTGATGAATGTACTGCAAGCACATGTAACAATATTTGCATGGGATTATCATGACATGAAGGGGATATGAACAACATAATGCATGCATAGGATTTACATCAATGATGGTTTTAAACTGGTTAGAAAAACCCAAAGGAGGATGAACCCTGCAATCTGTGATATAGTTAAATTAGAATTGCAAAAATTTCTTGATGTAGGATTTATCTATCCCATCTCTGATAGTCAATGGGTTTCACCCTAGTAATTGTCCCTAAGAAAGGATGGAAATGGAGAGTGTGTGTATAATATCATGAATTGAATGCTACAACTAGGAAGGACCACTTTTTACTCTCGATATTGACCAAATACTTGATTCATTAGCAAGAAAGAAGTAATTTTCCTTTTTGGGTGGATTTAGTGGCTATGATCAAATTAAGATAGCCCCAGAAGACCAAGACAAGAAAACTTTCACATACCCTTGGGGTACATATGCTTATTTTGTCTTATCATTTGGGATATGCAATGTGCCAACCACCTTCCAAAGGGTAATACTGAGTATATTCTTAGACTTTGCACATGATTCCATGGAGGTTTACATGGATGATTTCATGACTTATGGGAATACCTATGATGAAGAACTTGGAAATTTGGAGAAGGTAATTAAGAGGTGTCAAGAAATAACATGTCCCAAAGTCATGAGAAATGCTACATGATGATGACTAAAGGGATTGTATTGGGACACTTTGTGTCAAATGAAGGGATTCAAGTAGACCCAAACAAAATTGAGGTGATATCAACACTCCATGTACCTCAAAGATAAAAGGATGTTAGAAGTTTTCTTGGACATACTGATTATTATAGGAGATTCATCCAAGACTTTAGAAAGCTCACAACTCCACTATTTGTCTGACTATCAAAGGATGTAGAATTTGAATGGACTAATTATTAAAATTTCTTTGAAGCACTCAAGATAGCATTAACCAAAACCCCTATCTTGAGAGGAAAAAATTGGAGCTTACCTTTCCATATATCCATACAGATGCTTCTTATTTTGCTATAAATGTGCTTTGACAAAAGGAAGGAAACAAAGAGTATGCCAAAAATTACATCAACAAAAATCTTCAAGGGGTAAAACTCAACTATACAGTGACAGAGAAGGGGACATTGGCAGTAGTTTATGTAATAAAAAAATTTAGACATTACATTATAGGGTATTTGGTGTTCATACACACTGACCAAACAACAATAAGGTATCTCGTGAACAAACCAGTTGTTGGTGGTAGGCTTGTTAGGTGGTTACAGTTACTTCAAGAATTTGACATTACCATTGTGGATAAGCCAGGTAAAGAAAATGTAGTGGAATATTTTCTATCTAGAATAGCAACCAAATCAGAAGAAGATGTTGATGACTCATTCCTAGATGAGCATTTATTTTCTCTATCTCTACATACACTCTGGTATGTAAATATTTCCAAATATCTTGTAGTAAGAAAAACACCACCCCATTTCTCACCAAGGGAGAAGAGTAATTTATTTCACAAGATTTTTCCCTACTCATAGATATTTGGATACTTATGTTAGACACACAGGACAACTGAGAGTGGGGTGAATCATTTGTATATTAAAATCATCAAACGCTCATAAATCCTTAAACCCTTGTTAACTTTCAAATCCTTATTAAGAATCAACAAAAAGTAAACATATGAAACATCAAAACAAAAAAACAACAAAACCATAAAAAATATAATGCCATATTTACATGGAAAATCCTAATGAGGGAAAAATCACGGTGAGGATTAACTCACATATGAATAACAACACTAAATATAATAGGCTCACTATCGGAAGGGCTCACTGCACAAAAGAGAAGAAAGGCTCACTTCCCAAAGGACTCACTATTTGAAATAAAGAAGAATAGAATAAGATTGTTATAAGGAGGTTCACTACCTCAGAGCAATAGGAAAATCCACCACATCATCTGCAACCTTTGGTTCACTACCTCCAATAGCTTCAGGAACACTAAAAATGTAGACACCTTCTGCTCACTCCATATGATAGCCTTAGGAATTTAAGCTTGCACTCAAATCATCACACTTGATCAAATTTGCATCTTTCTCACAACACATAACTCCAACAATTAACCTTGCATATATATCCTTTGTTTCCTTAAACAATCTAGTTTTGGTCAGCCTCAATGAAATGTATGCACCTCAAATGTGCAACCAATAAATATGTTAGCACCAAACACTTTCGTGATGGAAATAAGTGAAGTCAAACCATGCCAAGGGTTAACTAGGACCCAAATCTACACTAAAATGCTTCACCACATTTCCACAAACAATAAAAAACCTTCATAATTAGCACTAGCATGCTAGGTCAGCCAAAATTGTACTAACATTAACAAGCAAACACATGCACACCTCTCAAGGTCTAGAAACAACATGTGGACCACAAAGCAACATCACATAACATACCAAAATATTCCAGCATCATTAGAATATTCTATAATATTGCCACAACCACCTGTAACTGAGAGTACTTAACATCCTGTGCAACCAACCACACTACCACAAACATACAACTCACTAACAAACCTTGCAGAACAACTAGACACACAATGCTCCAAGGTAAAATAGGAATAGAATATTAGCATGTTCTCAAATTTCAAGACATGAAACCTAAACACAAAGAAATGTGAAGTAATTCCATTTATCCCAGGAAACCTTATTCATAGTCCAACATAATATCAAACACATCTTCCACTGTTGCACGATACAAAACCTAAAACTCTAGGTATAGCTCTGAACACCTCTTATCAACTCATCCAAATCAAACAAGCACATCTTCAACCATGAAGAAATGTGGCACACAATACAAAACACAACTCTATCACCTTGTACACTATCTTATTTAATTTATCAAAAGCACTTGGAAACCAAGTGAACCAACTACATCAACAACATCACAAACACCTTATCATCAACACCACACTAGATATTGCAAAAATCTCCCCAACACAAAAAGTCTCCCCATCTATAACACATGATCAACACCACACTAGAGGTTGACATCAACAACAACACTAAGGATAACATAGTGCACCACTCTCCCTATTGATATCAATGAAAACACAAATCTCCAACAATCTCCCCCTTTGTCATTGATGGAAAACCCAACTTTAAAAAACCATCATCAACAAAAGTAAAAGAAACACTACAATAGCAACATCTCATAACAACAACCCTACATCAAGTAGCTCCCCCCCTTATTGAGACATCTCTTACATTCAAAGTTCTTTATTTTCAGGATTCACTCTCCCTCTATGTATTTTAGACTTTTATCTCCCTCTAAAATTAATTATTTCATTTACTCTCTCCCTTACTTTTTTAGACTACACACTCTCCCCCTTTGACATCAATGGAAAAGGGAAACACCTACATAATTCAATTTAGGAAACATTTGCAATCAACTCTCTTTCTCACTTTATATCCATTGTTTTCTCTTTACTGCTCTCTCTTCTCCTTAGGGGCACAAGATATTCTCCCCTTTACTTCACCAGCCAAAGACACCGCTACCTACTCCCCCTAAGAGGCAGCCTTTACTGGTTTAGGACCAAGAATGTATCTTGCATAGCTCACCTGGATAGATGCACTAACTTATGCATCTAGTTAAAAGGAGGGGCAATAACCCCTAAATTCTGCTAGAGATACTCAAATGTATACTTTGGAAGAGCCTTTGTGAAAATGTCTGCTCCCCGATCTTGTATAGACACATACTCCAACTTCACTTCATTCTCTACAACTTTCTCTCTTAGAAAGTGATACCAGATAGAGATATGCTTTGTCCTTGAATGCATTACCAATTTTTTTGAAATGTTGATAGCACTTGTATTATCACACAAGATAGAAATAGGTTCATTATATGATACTTTGATATCCTTCAATTCATACTTCATCCATAACACGTGTGTAGCAAGATGCTGCTACAATATATTCTTCCTCTATAGTAGATAATGACATTGAATCGTACTTTTTACTCGACCAAGAAACCAATTTGCTTCCAAGAAAGAAAGCACCTCCACTTGTACTTTTTTTATCATCTATACAACCTACCCAATTTGCATCTATATAAGCACTCAAAGAGAAATTAGTATCCCTATGATACCATATATCAAATTCCAAAGTGATTTTCAAATATTTTAATATCCTTTTTACTATTTCCACTTGTGATTCTCTAGGATCTTCTTGAAATATTTCCTCAAGACACACTGCATGCATGATATCTAGTCTAGTAGCAATTAGATATAGTAGTCCACCAATCATTGATTAATACTTGCTTTGATCTATCTTGGGAGATTCATCATTTTTTCTCAACTTACAACCATTAACCATGGGAGTACATACTGGTTTAAAGTCCTCCATTCCAAACTTCTTTAGCATTCCCTTGATATAATTTGATTGTGAGATGAATGTACCTTTATTAGACCAACTAATTTGTAGCCCAAGGAAGATATCCATCTCCCCAAACATTGACATCTCAAACTCATTTTTCATCTCCTCTACAAAATTCCTACACACTGCTTCATTTCCTCCAAAGATTATGTCATTAACATACACGACCACAATCAGTATTTTATCTCTCTCAAACTTGAAGTAAAGACTACTATATGTAGTACCCTTTTTGAATCCTTGTTGAAATAAGTACTTATCCAATCTTTCATACCAAGCTCTAGGAGCCTATTTGAGTCCATAAAATTTTTTCTTCAACCTGTAGACTATATCAAAATCTTTTGCTAACTGAAAACCTTTAATTTTTTCAATGCATACCCCTTCTTCTAACTCACCATTCAAAAATGTAAACTTGAGATCCATTTGATACACCTTGAAGTCTTTATGTGCTACAAAAGCCAAAAACATCCCAATGGATTCCATTCTTTCCACTGGAGAAAAATCCTCTTCAAAATCTATTCCTTCCACTTGTGAATATCCCTTACACACAAGTATAGCCTTGTTCTTGATAACTTCTCCATTCTCATTCATCCTGTTCCCAAAAACCCAGTTAGTTCCTATCACATTCTTATTTTCTGGTCTTGGGACCAATTCCCATGTTTGATTCTTCTCAATTTTCCTTAGTTCTTCTTCCATATATTTGATCCAACTATCATCCTTGCATGCTTTAGTCACTATTTTAGGTTCTATTTCTAAGAGTAAATAAAATTTTACATGTTCCTTTGTCATAGAAACTCTTCTTCTCTTCAACACACCTTTACACTTATCTCCAATGATTTGATCTTCAAAATTATTCTTCTACACATACTTAGGAGTCTTAGGATTCTTTTTTCGAGCTCCTTCCTCTTCCATTGTCATCTCTTTTTCTTTCTCTTCTTCTTCTTCTTCTTCTCTACAAGGAGTATCATCAAATTTATATCTTTCTATTAGCACTAAGCTCTAATATGATTCTTCATCCACTTTGATACTTTCACTTTCAACCATATTCTTTATCCTTTTGTTATAGCACCAGTACGCCTTACTCTTTGTAGAATATCCAAGGAAGATACCTTCATCTGATATTGCATCAAAATTTATGAATTTTTATTCATATCTCCTAATATAAAATTTTCTTCAAAAACACTTTGAAATATTTCACAGTAGGAGGTTTTCCATACCATAGTTCATAGGGATTCTTTGAACTATTCACTCTTGCTTGTCCTCTATTAAGAATGTACATTGCAGTATGAATTGCTTCTTTCCAGTAGACTTCCAATAGATTTTCTTCCTTCATCATGGCTCTTGCTACTTCTTGAATTGTCCTATTCTTCCTTTCCATAACTCCATTCTACTGAGGATTCCTAGGAGTTGATAAATATCTCTTTATCTCATGATCTTCACAAAAAATGTCAAACTCATTGGAGGTGAACTCACCACCTTTTCCAGACCTCAAACATTTTATTTTTTTCAAATCCATTTCATTCTCAACCATAGAATTAAATGCTTTAAAATTATCTAGAGCTTTTTATTTTTATTTGAGAAATGTCACTCAAGTCATTCTATAGAAATCATCAATCAACAACATAAAATACTTGTCTCCTTGATAGATTCTTATTCTAGTAGGCCCACATAGGTACGTATGCACCAACTCCAAGGGTCCTATAGTAGAATGTTCTTTAGTTCTAAACCTCTTCTTTGTTTGCTTTCCAAACTGACACTCCTTGCAAATTGCATTGATAGGCTTGGTAATATTTGGCATATCTCTCACAACTTCAGTAGAACTAATTTTTACTAGGTTTCCAAAATTGATGTGACCCATTCTTCTATTCCATAGCCAACTCTCATTGATTTGAGACATAAAGCACTTAACACCACCACCTTTGCGTTGATCAACATTTCCTTTTGTCCTTGTTCCTATTGCAACCAATGTTCTAGATATTCCTTTTTTTATTTGAAAACCATCATCCTAAAATAATAAATCGTATCCTCCACTACACATCTATCCTACACTATGAATATTATGTCAGAGACCCTTGACATGTAAATAACATCATCTATTTTATGCTTTCCATCAAAAGTAATTGAAAATTTTCCATAGATCTTAGCAGATATATCATCACCAAACTTAACAAGACCACCATCATACTTTTAAAGCTTAAAAAACTTACTCTTATCACATGTCATATGATTTGAGCATTCACTGTCAATTATCCAATAGTTTCTTTCCTCTCTTGCATGAAAAGTAGACAACATAATTCCTTCAATATTATGACCTATTTCTAAAGGACTTTTCTTCATTTATCTTTTAGGTTCAATAGAATTATTTCCAAAATTTAAAGCCATGAACAAGAATTCATCACTTCCATCATCTAGATAGTTTGATTCCTTGGCATCAAACACACCATGTTCTTCATTAACATAATAACCCTTCTTCATAGATTTACCTTTATGATATTTATGTTTTTCATTTGAAACTTTGATTGGACATTTAGAAGCATAATGATCTATCTTTCCACAATGATCTATCTTTCCACAACTGAAACACTTAAAGGGTAACTTACCTCTGCATTTTCCAGTGCCCTTTTTCAATCTCCTTACAAAATTTGTTTCTAGCTCATCAAGCTCATTTGGATCAGATTCAACATTCTCTTTCTTGCTAAGTGCTCACTACCCAAAGTACTCACTATCCAAAAGAAAGAAGAAAAGAAGAATACTATTACAAGGAGGTTCACTACCTTAGAGCAATAGTAAAATCCACCACAACACCATCTGCAACCTCTAGCTCACTACCTCCAACAACTTCAGGTACATTAAAAATGTGGACACCTTTTGCTCATTGCATTTGGTAGACTTAGGCATTTAAGATCGCACTCAAATCACCACACTTGATCACATTTGTATCTTTCTCACAACACACAACTCCAGAAATTAACCTTCTATATATATCCCTCATGACCTCAATCTTATTTAGGTCAGCCTCAATAAAACATATGCATCTCAAACGTGCAACCAACTATAATGACATAAAATGTACTCCTTTACATTTTCTCACTTTGTTTGCCTCCCCTTAATTAATTGGGCTTAATTAAGCCTTTAATTGACCCAATTATGCATTTACAATCCTAATTAATTGTATTTTCTAAAAGGGAAACCCGTATTTAATTAATTTCTACACTTAATTACACATCTTGGAGATTGTGTGTTCTAGGCTTAGGGCCTAGGACCCATTCGCCTAAGGGAAAATGGATCCCCATTAAGCTTTAGAACCCAATTTTTAATATGTTTTTGCTAGAATTTTTGTGATTCAAATTCAAATTTTAAATGTCAGCGTGTAATGTTTAATTGTCGATAAATTAAGGAAATTACCTATAAATACATAGTTATTTTATCAATTCAAGTTAGAAGTCTAAATTTGCAAATTTCACAAGAGCCAACATTTTTTTTTAACTACAAGAATCGGGTAGCACGACCCCCTATAAACTGTAGTGCACCTGGAAAACTTTTTAACGTGACAGGTGGCGCTGGCGCGACACGCCCTCTAGTACCACGGGGGTGGGGGAGACTAGACCTCGTGACCAACCTCCTACAACAAGAAATATTTAGCCAACCGAGCTAGGGCCCCAACCCCAATATTATTATAAAAGGTGCTCAAGAGCATATTTATTAGTCATTTATTGTAGAATTCAAGATCTCAAGCATCATGCCAAATTCATTTGCATTCAAGCATGTTTTTGGAGCTAACATTGTGATGTAGCTTTCAATCATTCAAGTCAAGATTCAAGCTATCAAATCAAGCATCCAATCAAGCCATTCATGCAAGATCAAAATATTAGAGAGATGTGTTAGACTTCAGTCCTCTAAGGATCTCCATTCAAGGGTTTGGTAAGTTGTGACATAACATTGTTCATTCATCATTCCTTACTTTAATCATTATTTTGTTTCAAGGTTTAATTACCAAACTAGGTTTTGACCAAGCCAAAACCTTATCCATCAAAAAACAATTCTCTCATGTGTATGTGTATATCTTAGGTTGAAGAAAGGATTGAAGTTGAAGATATAAAAATTGCAAAATTGCAAAATTGTTGAAGTTGTCACAAAAAGTTGTCAAGGCCACGGAAAATCAAATCCCAATTTTTTTTCAGATTTTTTTGCAATGAAACCTGGGGGAAAATCCATCTTAGATCCATCTCCAGAGGTTCCTAAAAATTGAGGATTTTTTTTGTACAAGGACCCATTTGCCATTTTTGGATGGCTAGGCACCACTTTTGGTGACAGGTTTTTAGTGTCTTACCTTCTTCAAATCTATCAGAATTTTGTTGTTTTTGTTAGTATTATGCTTCATCTACATGATCCAAGTATTTCATTGCATATTTGAGTTCATATGATATTTAATTTTTATCTCCCAAAAGTGTTGTTTGAGCAAATTTTACCCCATCCTCTATCATAAGGAAAACAACCAAGATCTCCAATAGGGTTGACTCACCTCACGGTTGAAAGTCAATCCTACGTTTTGGGATCTCTTTTTTCCTAATGAAATAAGGAAGATAGGTGCATATATTCTTCATTCACCCATTTTACCATATCACCTCCTATTTTCTTTCATTTCATTTTGGTGAACCCAACATTCTTGCACTATAAACTTTCTAAAATTGGAGTTCATTCAAACCCTATATCTAGGATTTGCATTAGTTTGCATTGCATTACATTATTTTTCATTTCATCTAGGGTTTTCAAGATTGCATTAGTTTTCATTTCATATAGGGTTTTAAATTTACATTTTTCATTGTTTAAAATTTGAAAAAAAATTCAAAAAATTGCATACAAATTACATTTATTTTGCATAGTACTTGCATATTAGTGTAATTTCAATCATTTACATTAGAAAATTTAGTCAAAATTAGATTCAAAAAGTTTCGTCTTTGTTCACTTTTTTTCCTTTATTGTACTTGCATTTAGACACCAAAATCTGGAAAAAATTGTCACAGAAACCACAATTTGCAACCTGGAATAGAGAGCACAAGCAATAACTCAAAATTTGCATTTTTCATTTTGTAGTCTTCTGCACTTCGCAGATCTGTTGGTAAACCACTATTTCAGTCTGTCTATTTTAGGGAATTACTATTTTATGCATTAGGTTTAATAATCCATTTAGTTTAGCCATTTTAAATCATTCCAAAAAAAAATAGTATTGAAAATCATTAGATTTGTAGGACAATTGTTTACATTTTTTAAGCATTGCATAAGTTGGATAGATTATTTTTTATTTTTGGCACACAATGTTATTGTCTTTCCTTTCCAATTATTCCAAGAAAAATCTCATTAACAAGCATGCTAGTCATTCTTCCAATATATTTTCTAGTTATGAGAGTCTCTTAGTGCAAGAGAGTAAAATTGTTGACACGTTCCTTAATTCTACATTGTCTATCCTTCACTCATCCCTTAATATATATCCTATTTGTCAGGATGTTTTGATACAAGAGGATGAAATAATAGACAATCATGACAATAATAATTTCTCTTCTCCTAATACCTCTCCTACTTGTGATGAAGGTATCTTGGTGTTGAAAGATACACTCATTGAGAGTCATGACAATCATGTTTGCTCATCTCCTAAAAAATCTCCTACTTGGGAAGATATCATGGTACAAGAGGATGAGATCTTTGACACATTTCTTAAAATCTCTCTGCCTAGTCTTAATTCATCTCCCAGTATTTCTCCCATTTGTGAAAATGATGTGATAGAAGAAGATGCAAGCATTGAAAATCATGAAAATCCTATTTTTTCTTTTCCTAACACCTCTCCTACTTGTGACGAAGGTGTATTGGTTTTAGAAGGTTCAACCATTGAGAATCATGACAATCTTTCTTGCTTCTCTCCTAAAACATCTCCTATTTGGGAGGATATTTTTGGATAAAGATGAAAAGAAGGCTTCCTTAGATGAAGATGATAAGGTGATATTAGACTTCCCCTTGCTAGAAGATCATCAAAATGAGGATAGGTTTGTGGAGGTTCTAAACATTAGATCTCCCTTGATTATTGGGCCTCCTAAGTCTCCTCTAATTCTTGGACCTCCTAAGAGTCCTCTAATTATTGGACCTCCCAAATCATCTCTTAAGCCAATTCTTATCATAAGACCACCTCAACACAACCATTACCTCTAGAAGATATCTTGAATTTTGCAAGGAAACTTACTAGTAACAATGTTTCACAACAACCTAATTATAATAATGTTTCTCATACATACAACACAAGGAACAATAGGCAACCAAAGACCATGCCTACTTCATTACTATTGGAATTGATGCCTCAATCTCACAGGCTAAAACCTTTGAGAAAGCATGGTCACTGTGACTGGGGAGATGTCTGGCCAACCTACTAGTTGATCCTGAACTGTCGCTATGACCTCCTGAATGTCTTGGCGATCGACATCTAAAACCTTCGACGTAACCTTGGACTGTCGGAATGATGTCTCGGAGACAATAGGAAGTCTTTCCAATATCGGCGTGACCTTTGGTCTATCTAGCCAATGTGGTAATTGGTATGACTTGCTCCTATCGATATGAAGTCTTGGCGATAATAGAAAGTCTGGCCGACAAAGCCACATGTGATCGGGTGTTTTTGGTGAGACTCCTAGTGAATGGAGTCATTGGAGAAACACAAGGACTTTGGTATGAAGTCTCAGCAAATGTGGAATGTTTGGCCGATGGTTGGACTCTTCGGTATGACTTGAAGGCATCGGTATGATGTCTTGGTGAAGAGCGTTTGTCTTACCGATGGGAATCCTGATGTCAATATGACCTCTCAGCGAAAGCGATAAGTCTTGCCAACTATTGTTTGGTGTTTGGATAACATGAAGGCATCAGTATGATCTCTTGGTGAAAGACGATAGTCTTGCTGATGGGAAAACTCTTGTCTATGTGACTTGTGAACTTTGCTATGACCTCTTGGCAAAAGCGGTAAGTCTTGCCAACTGTTGGACATTTTGGAGTGACCTTTGAACATCGGTATGATGTCTCATCGAATGGTGATTGTCTCGCCGATGAGAATGTTGAGGTCGATGTGACTTGGGAACTTTGGTATGATGCCTTGGCAAGAGCGATAAGTCTTGGCAATAGTGATACAAGTGATTATCATTGGTATGAGGTCTTGGCGACACGGCGATGTCTGAGCGATAGCTTGTGAGCTCGATGTAACCTCTTTCCAATAGGGATGACTCTTGGCGATATCGATAGTCAGGTCTTGTGACATCGAGGAGACACAGTTAGTGTCTCACCAACATGCGACACAAGTTGATCGTTTGTTGACCAGTTGGATGATTGTCCTACATGGTGTGACCTGGACGTATTATCTTCTATGCAAGGAAGTGGAAACATCTACGATGTTGAGCTAGATGATTTGATAGTTGTGATCTGACAGTTGGAAACAAACTGATTCATAGAGCCGATGAGAACAAGAGAAAAAAAGAAGAAGAAAGAGAGAGAGACCGAGAGAAAATAGAGGGAGGGTCGTGTGGCTAGCAGAAAGGTCGAGGCCATGAGGCTGAAGCAAAGGAAGAGAGAGGCACGGTTATGCTGTTGGAATCTCTCCTGATCATGAATCATGTTTGATATCTCTCTTGTTGATCTGCATTGTATATTGTGTGAGGGTATTATAACAGTGTGAAGATTGTATGGTCTGATGGTTTGATCAGTTGCTACCAGTTGTATCCAAAATGAACAAGATGTAATCTCTGAAAAGGATATGAGCCTGGATTGTATTGTAACCTTTGTTGTTGAATAATACAATGGCTCGATCTTTGGAGTGTGGGGTTTTTTACCCGAAAGGGTTTTCCCCATGTAAATCTTTGTGTTTTGGTTTTTTGTCTTATCTTTCATATGTGTTTATTCTGTTTCTAGAATCTGTTATTGCTTGTTGTTGAATTTACATGTGCTTCTCTCAGAAGGATCAATGTGGGAAATAAACTGTGTCTATTTCCACATTAGGACATAGTTGTACGTGTCTTTGAGGCAATCTAATTGGAATTGAAGTTACCAAAGGCACCACTCTTCTTGGAAATTTCTCTGAGATGCCCAGATCTTTCCCTTACAAGTGGTATCAGATCCTTCTTTTGGTTGTTGGTTCTGGGTATTTCTCCTATGAATATTTCTTAGCTTGTTTGGCTAGAGGAAATCTGGAGGAATGGACTAATTTATTGATCCTTTTGGTGAGTGGAAGTCTTGTGATATTCAGAGACAGCACACAGCTTGAAGGATGGTGGAGATGGAAAAGGGAGTTGATCATGTTGTTTTGTTGTGATCTGTGTCTCCTGGTTGGTAGCAGTATAACTTTGGTGTATGAGGTGGATTTTATTTTCTTCGTGGTTGTGTAGCAGTAAAGCTTTCATATTGGGTGTCTGTGAAAAAGGCTCCTTGATGATATGGAGAAGCCTAGGTTGTTTCTCAGCCATGGATGAGAGTGCTTATGCTAGGTGATGTCTCCTGGTGTTGGAAGGCACGGTTTACTGTTAACCTCAAATACATAAAGGCTATGGAGTTAATCATTAGATGATTTGCAAGCTTCTAAAATATCTTTTCTCTTCTTTCTCAGATGCATGTAAATGTTGGTGGTTTAGATTTGGCCTGAAAGAGGCCTGGATTTTTTGAACTGTTGTTTCCTTTTTTAAGGATGTTTTGTACTTGCATGGCTCTGTGGTTTTGCAAGTTTTTTACACGGTTAAGAAAAACTTGTGATTATGTGGAGTTGTTGTTAAGCTATTTTCTAGAGCCTGGCTTTTGGGGTGTTGTTGGATGAGATAGTTGCAGTTCTACATGCATGCTTTGTGTATGGTTTGAGGAGGTGTGATTTCTTCTCTGCATGGGGGTGTTGGTATGTGATTTGTCACTCAGCATTCCTGTGGTGATGGGTGTGGGTTCCTTGATTATGGTGCTCATTGTGGACATGATTGGAAAATCAGGTTTGGCGTGATCTGATGTTTGAGTCATGTTGTCTATGTGGTTATTCTCTTTGAAATCTCAATGTTGTAGTTTCCAATGTGATGATGGGTTTGCATGTTTGATGTTTGTGATCTACGAGTTATGTGGTTTGTGGATTAGCTACCCATTGGCTATAGTGAGATAACTTGGATGTGGACTGTCTTTATCCACGAGGTTGATTCATTGCTGGTGCAGATTTGTTAGTTGGCCTTGTCTATGGTCACTTGTGCATTGGTGTGATTGCTTTGAGATGAAAGAATGGATACTATTGAGTACCTAAATAGTCGATTATGGGAACCTAAAGTAGGTGGTCATGATGCTTGGAGAGCTTGGATGTCACGTTTCAGTGGGAACTTTAGCATTGACTGTGGGTTCATCACATGGTGGTCAATGGTCTTCTTTAGTGTTGGAGATGTTTCAAGGGGGATCTTTTAGATCTTGTTGCTGCAGAAGGGTTCTTTTGCATTTGCATGGACATTATTTGAAGATGTGCAACATCTTGGATCCATGGAGGATGCTTGGAGTCTTTGGCTGAGGTGTTGGTGGTGCTTGACAGGTGATGTTGGTTTTGAGTCTATTTGCTTTATTTCATGTATACTCTTGTTTGTGCACTGGATTTTTTGCATTGGGCATTATACTTGAGACTATGGTGAAGTCACTTGAAGCATGGTATCTCCTAAGGGGATATGTAGATCATGGTGTCATGATAAGTTCCTGATTCAGATGATTGGAGCTTTGACAGTGGTCTGGTAATTCTTTGCGTATTGGGTGCTTTGATTATTTGCTTGATACTTCGTGATAGTGCAGTAATGCAGTTGAAGTTTAGCATGAGATGATCAGTTGCTAGTACTCATGGATACATGGACAATAAGGTGAGGCTATTTTTCTCTTATGAGAGAAGTGTTGTTGATTGGTATTCTTGATGAAGTTTTTTAGCAGAAAGTCCAAGAAGCCTACACCTTAGTTGAACGTGAGTTCAATAAAAGACCTATGAGGAGATTGCTCTTGGATTAATCATGATGGCTTGTATATCTTGAAGGAGTATTCTCGTTCCCACTCTTGGTCTACTCGGCAGTTTATCTGAGAGGTATTTGGCCCTTTATATCTTTCAGATGTGTTTTATGTTTACTTTCATGATATGGATCTTGAATTGTTGTTTAATGGTTATGGAGGATTCATAGTGGAAGTTGTACAGTTTCTTTTATCTCCTTGAGTTTCTATGTTATTTACTGATGAAAATTGGTAGCAGATGATGTTTGGGCTGATTTCTTGAAATGGGAAATGATGTAGTTTGGTCTTCTTGGAGAGGTTTACATCCATGTTTTTAAAGTTGGTTTGATCTTGGTGATTGAACAGATGGATTTTGTTAAGGATTTTCTTTTGGGATGTGAAGGAGATCATTCTTGACACAGCTGGCTGTTAGAAGTGTATGTAGGAGGATGTTCTATAGGAAGATGATGCGCAGAGTTTCTCTCTATGGTCGTGAAGGTTTGTGGTGAGAGAAATTTTTCTTGTAGCGGTTTGTTGCAGGATGTGCATGTCATTGTGGATATTTCCTTGGTACTACATGGTTAGATTTTCTATGTGTCGTTATTGGTAGACTTGTGATGTCTTTTTTTGAGTGGCATGAGTTTACTAATGCTGATACCTTATGAGGTATGTGAGATTGGATGGAATAGCATGAGTTGTGGGTGCTATTTTTAGTTGCGTGGGTTTATCAGTTGGATGGGAGCAGTTAGTCTGACTGTTGTTCTAGCTGGTGTTTTTGTCTTGTTTTTGGATAATGACTTCACTATTGTGTTCTGATTGAAGCTTTGAAGCTGATATTGCTTTTGTATAGCATTTGAGCATAGTGAAGTGGTAGCAGTATCTTGTTGATGATATTATTGGGATCTTTTGTTTGTGTTCATTGGAATGGTGCTTATTCACCTTGGCTTGAATCTTTCTTCCACAAGTGGCATGTTGGAAGATGACAGGGTTTGTTTCCTGAATGGTGGACATCTTGGATGTTGGTGCAGAATTCTTGATGGAGCATGAGAGCATGTTTGAGGTCTATGTGGTTTCCTAGAAGGCTGTGATCGATTGCTTTGTTGGATAGTGAGTTGCAGTTGGATGCCTGGTCTTTGTTGTAGATTGTCTGGTGGACTGTTATCTGTGGAATCTTGTTGGTCGGGTGTCTTGAGCATTGCATGGTCTGAACTAGTGGAGCTAGTATGATCTTAGTTACTGGTTGCTTTGGAGGTGCCTGTGTGATCTTCGTCAAGTGGGAGATTGTTGGAATTGATGCCTCAATATCACAGGCTGAAACCTCTGAGAAAGCATGGTCGTTGTGACTAGGGAGATGTCTAGCCAACCTACTAGTTGATCCTGAACTGTCATTGTGCCCTCCTGAATGTCTTGGCGATTGACATTTGAAACCTTCGGCGTAACCTTGGACTATCGGAATGATGTCTCGGCGACAATAGGAATTCTTGCCAATATCGGCGTGACCTTTGGTCTGTCTGGCCAATGTGGTAATTGGTATGACTTACTCCTATCGATATGAAGTCTTGGCTACAGTCGAAAGTCTGGCTGAAAAAGCCACATGTGATCGGGTGTTTTCAGTGAGACTCCTAGCGAATGGAGTCATCGGAGAAACACAAGGACTTTGGTATGAAGTCTCAGCGAATGTGGAATGTCTGGCCGATGGTTGGACTCTTCGGTATGACTTGAAGGCATTGGTATGATGTCTTGGTGAAGCGCGTTTGTCTTTCTGATGGGAATCCTGATGTCGGTATGACCTCTCAGCGAAAGGGATAAGTCTTGTCGACTGTTGTTTGGTGTTCAGTATAACATGAAGGCATCGGTATGATCTCTTGGCGAAAGACGATAGTCTTGCTGATGGGAAAAATCTTGTCTATGTGACTTGTGAACTTTGCTATGACCTCTTGGCGAAAGCGGTAAGTCTTGCCGACTGTTGGACATTTCAGAGTGACCTTTGAACATCGGTATGATGTCTCATCGAATGGCAATTGTCTCGCCGATGAGAAATGTTGAGGTCGATGTGACTTGGGAACTTCGGTATGATGCCTTGGCGAGAGTGATAAGTCTTGGCGATAGCAATACAAGTGATGATCATCGATATGAGGTCTTGGCAACACGGCGATGTCTGAGTGACAGCTTGTGAGTTTGGTGTAACCTCTTGCCGATAGGGATGACTCTTGGCGATATCAATAGTCAGGTCTTGTGGCATCAAGGAGACACGGTTAGTGTCTCACCGACATGTGACACAAGTTGATTGTTTGTTGACCAGTTGGATGACTGTCCTATGTGGTGTGACCTAGATGTATTATCTTCTATGCAAGGAAGTGGAAACATCTATGATGTTGAGCTGGATGATTCGATAGTTGTGATCCGACAGTTGGAAACAAACTGATATATAGAGCCGGTGAGAACAAGAGAAAAAAAGAAGACAAAGAGAAAGGGAGACCGAGAGAAAATAGAGGGAGGGTCGTGTGGCTGGCAGAAAGGCCGAGGCCATGAGGCCGAAGCAAAGGAAGAGAGAGGCAGGGTTATGCTGTTGGAATCTCTCCTGATCATGAATCATGTTTGATCTCTCTCTTGTTGATCTGCACTATATACTGTGTGAGGGTATTGTAGCAGTGTGAAGATTGTATGGTCTGATGGTTTGATCAGTTGCTACTAGTTGTATCCAGAATGAACAAGATGTAATCTCTAAAAAGGCTATGAGCCCGGATTGTATTGTAACCTTCATTGTTGAATAATACAATGGCTCGATCTTTGGAGTGTGGGGTTTTTTACCCGAAAGGGTTTTCCCCACATAAATATTTGTGTTTTGGTTTTTTGTCTTATCTTTCATATGTGTTTATTATGTTTCTATATTTTGTTATTGCTTGTTGTTGAATTTACATGTGCTTCTCTCAGAAGGATCAATGTGGAAATAAACTATGTCTGTTTCCGCATTAGGACATAGTTGTACGTGTCTTTGAGGCAATCTAATTGGAATTGAAGTTACCAAAGGCACCACTCTTCTTAGAGATCCTTAGAGGACTAAAGTCTAACACATCTCTCCAAGGTATTGTTCTTGCATGAAATGGCTTGATTGGATGTTGATCTTGATGCTTTATTTGATGCTTGAATGCTTGAAACCTACATCACAATGTCAACTCTAAAACATGCATAGATGCAAAAAACTTTGACATGATGCTTGAGATCTTGAATGTTGATGTAGAAGACTGATAAATCTACTCTTCAATGCTCTTGACAATAATATTTTCTCTTGTGAAAGTTTCCCTCTTTTTAAATGTTTTGAATTGATAAAATAACTGTGTTTATAGATGATTTTCTAATTACTCGAATATTAAAATTCCAAAGTTGAAAATTGCAACTTGAATTGGGATCATTAAAATACCACCAAAAACATATTTTAAATTGGGTTCTAGAATCTAAAGGGGACCTAAATCCAGGACACACAATTTTCAAGGTGTTTAATTTGATGTTTTCAATTGTTTAATATAGGTTCCCCTTTTGGAAAAAAACATTAATTAGGCTTTTCAATGCATAATTGGGTCAATTAGAGGCTTAATTAAGTCCAATTTAATTAGGGAACTCAAACATAGTGTGAAAATTTAAATGAGTACATTTTTCTACACTAAATTTATCCCCCACTTTAGTGAGAGTATGAACTTGCATTCAAAATCACACTAAAGTAGACAAATATATGTCAAGAGGGGTCCAAGTGCACAAATGTTGATGGGATAGGTTAACAAAGATCTAGAAGGGTGATCAATCCCCCAGGATCTAAGATTCGATGGTAAACCAACATAAGCACAAAGGGACACATATGAATGTATGATATGAAGCAACAATACAAGATACACAAACATACAATGCCAAAATTAATGCAAAGATGAAAGAAATATGGCCTATCAAGTTGTATTATACCACATCCATCGAATACACTCATAAGGTTGTAAAATCACTTATGAAACACATGGCTCCACAAGAAAGAAAGTTGTGTTATGATCAGTGTCCATGAAAAATATGCCCACAAGGGCTAGTGCAATCTAGTATACACTATGTGAGCTCATAAGAAAGTGAGAAACACACTCTAGGTCAATATATACCCACGAAAAGGTGGTTTATGGGAAAGTCATGCCAAGTCTATAGGCTCCCATAAGTCAACCATACCAAAATTTATACTCATTGATAAATTTTGATAATGTGCAACAATATCATCAATAT
>VDFB02000008.1:8714979-8789897 GCA_007258455.2 Sequoia sempervirens | reverse complement strand
TTGAAATTGATTTAAATTGTCCTTTTATAGATCCTTAAGGCATAATCACCAAAATGATCTTTTCCATGCAAATTCAACCTAGACAACATGGAATACTTGGTAAAAATAGGTAATCATTAGTTAAATTATATTTAAATACATGTTTTGATTACATATTGATATTGCTTGTACATTAATAGTTAAAATTGATTTATTGTCCTTTTTGTATCCTTAAGCCATCATTGCATTGATCTCATACTTTGAAACAAAAAGAAGAGGATACCTCGATTCAATCTACACACATGTGTGGAATAATTTTAAATGCAGCTACTTGAGTTGTGTACATATAGATAGTTTTATATAAATTGAAATATGTATGTTTTAATGATTTCATTGATATTGCTTGTACCTTTTTGATATTAGGTGGTGTGAAGACCTACTACATTCTAGGCATGAGTTTGAGATGTTCTTGAGATGGCATATCTAAATTTTGCAAACATTGTTTTGAGATGACATATATGTACATACATACTTACAGAATTAAACATTTTGTACAAATTACAAATACATGTACATACACAATTATGTACTATGTGTACTTCTGTGTATCAAAATCAATATTCTAGATATTTTGTTTGTTAAATGTGCATGTTTTCCTACTTTGGAACTTTAAATTTGATTGTATAATCACTAAATATCATGCATACATTATTGTTAAATCCCCTAAACCCTAAACCCCTAAAGACATCCCCTAAAGACATTCCCTTAAGACATCCCCTTAAGACGTTGTATTACGACCCCTTAAGACATCCCCTTAAGATGTCGTATTAGGACCCCTTAAGATAGTTTATTAGGACCCCTTAAGATGTCATATTAGGACCCCTTAAGACGTCATATTAGGACCCCTTAAGACATCCCCTTAAGACAAGCTATAATTAGTGTTGGATGCTATTATTTTTTTTGACAACTTATAAATTAGTATTGGATGCCATTATTTGTTTTGACAGCTTATAAATATTGTTGGATGCCATTATTTGTTTTGACAACTTATAAATACTGTTGGACGCCATTATTTGTTTTGATAACTTATAAATTAGTATTGGATGTCATTATTTATAGAATTTATTAATGCTTTTTTTCTCTAATCATGTATGGTATTGTTTATTTCTTAAATTTTTATCCTTTGTGGTATAGAAACAAATTGCTTTTGTTTGTAAATTATGATTTATTGACTAATTATTGATTGACGTGAATTGAATTGACTAATTATTTAATTTCACATTAATGTCCTATATCAATGTCTTGACTATGAACATAAAATGCATAAATGTACATGTGTAAATTAAAATTTACAAACAATAATAAAGTCCATAATTTATGTAAATATATTAATTGCATGAAACGGATATATTAAGTGCATGAAATAAAGTCCATCAGAGTGCAACCCATGAACTAAAGTCCAACTAAGTATTTGAGCCATGAAATATAAAGTCCAATAGAGTACATGAGAAACCAGAAATATAGTCCAAGAAATAAACAAATATAACCCATAAAATAAATGTTTCTAGGTCATGTATTTTCTCTATAATCAAGAGACCTCTTCACACCATGTGGACTATGTGGATCACCTAAAAAACTCTGTAGAAGAGAAAGATGAAATCAGATGTAAGACAATGAAAAATCATTTAATGACAATTTAATTTATAATTTATCATAAAATTAAATTACCATCATATCTGGGTCTGGATGCTCGGGTGCACCTAAAGCAACCTCTAAATTCTCTGAATCAATCTACATAAATAAGACAAAGAAAGTTAAAACTAGATGTACAAGTCTATAATTAAAAATGATTTAATTCAATCTAATTTATAATTTATCATATTTTAAGTGTACCATATTCTGAGGTTGTGCACCCTCTTCTCTAGGACCTACTTGTACATGCTCAACTACAAGATGTGTCTCATGCTATAAAAGAATCAAAAAAAACACTTATTAGCTCATATTAAATATATATATTCAATTTGAAATTTAAAATTAAAGTAATATTCAAAATATATAATTTATAATTGACTTTAAGTATAATAAAAAATTTAATTTACCATTTTATATGGAGCCTACTCTGCATGTCCTCCTAGAGGTGTAACTATGTCTGGGTCAAGGCTGAAAGTCACACTAACAAAGTCCTACAAGATCAAAATTAAAGCATGTATATTTGAATTAGGTTTATATATATATCTATATCTATATATATATATATATATATATATATATATATATATATATATATATATATATATATATATATATATATATATATATATATATATTCAAGTTTTCACATTTTGTGTAGAAAATATTTTAAACAACCTAAAAATAAGAGGCCTCACGAGTAGTCACAACATCTAATGTGTCCCTGATGCCCATTCTCATTGTGGTATCAACCTAGACATACATGTAGACATTTAACGCTTATAATAAATTTACAAGTCTACATGCACATTTCATATATAATGAATTCAAAATTCATAATTGTAACTATACTAATGTAATTTCAACAATTTACAATATAAATGTACTTGCCCCTGATCTACAACGACTAATAGTGGAGGAGTGTTGGACAACCCCTTGGGTGGAATCGACGTGGAAGCTGATTGACTCACCTAAACCAACATAAATATCTCAATCATATATGTGATTCAATTATAAACTTAAAACTCAAGTTAAACATTATTTCATATATAATTTAAAAAATTGAAATCAAAATACCCCATAAGGGTTGCCAAGTAGGACTGGTGTCGATGTATGTACTCGTGGAATGGATGATTGCCCCATCGTTAGTGTCATATGTACACCAAATAGTTTGATTGTTAAAATGTATTGCAAAATTTTCTTTGATATATACATTCATCAAAATTATTATAAAATGAACATGTAGATGCATATTTATACCTGTGTCGCAGTGTCCTTAGGGTGATGGTTTGCTGTAAGAAACTCTACAAATGAACTGATACGACCAGATGAACCACCAGAATCACCACGTCCACCTGAAGTAGGTGTGCCCTGATCAGGTCCATAGCATACTTTATGACAACTAGTACATACATGTGGGATGGACCTCAACACTCCTGGAGTGGTACTTAGACCAGATCCATAAAACACTCCTCCAAAATCATCATCTCTATGCTCCCCACCCGCTATCATAGAAGCATGTTGATCAAGGTCTCTTGCTAGTGTACTAGGATAACCTAATGTCGATACCACAAATCGATGATGCACAGGTGTGGGAATGGGAGGACTAGGAACAACAACAAGGGGTTGTGCATGCACGGGGCATTGGGGATCAACCCTTGCCCCTAACCTCTGTTGTGGCATGGCGCCACCAACACCCTGAAATGATTTAAAATCAAAATAATTGGGATTTTTCCACAAAAAAAAACTCTACATATAGTTTCCTCAAAAAATAAAATGGTAACTCCCAATTAGCATGTAGGGGACTATCAAAAACCATATACCATCGATCCCAAAAATGTGCACTCATCTGTGGATGTATGCACCCCCTCATGGATATTCTAGATTTGTTCATAGGAATGGGATGTTGAGTAACGAGGTCAAGAAAGTAGGGGGCTAGGTGGGCTTTCATTATTTTAAGGTTCAAAATTTGTTTGTAAGAGACACCGTCAGCATAAAATTGTCTCATCTAGATGATCTTTGTCTCGTCGATGCCTATCTAGATCAGAATCAATGGTCCTGATGGCATCCACAATGTTTTGCATCGTAGATGCAAAACATCTCACATGGGGTGGAATCAATGCTTGACTTTGCATAGCATTGATTTGATTTTAGATGGATGCAACCTGATCATTTATGCGTGCTCGCAAGCGAGCCTCATTAGATGCAACAGGTGTTGGAGGTGGCATATTAGGTGGAGGGGGAGGTGGCTGAAGTGGTGGATTGGTGATGTCATCAATGTTAAAATCATCCATGATATGAGATATAAGTGTGCACCTGTACATTAAATTATACAAAATTAACATACAAACTTAAAAAATGACAATTTAAATAGTTAAATTTGAAACGCACATGCAAATTTGTTTAAATAGGATGTGCATACATATATTAAGATCATATAAAATTGAAACACACATATACATTGATTGAACTTGAGCATGTGCATACAAAATTCAAAATTTAACATGTACATACATTTAAAATAAAAATACGATGCATAATTTGCATGCATACATCATTAAACTAAACTATGTACATACATACAAATTTCAAAATTTAATAACTATATGCAATTTTAATACATGTGTACATACTAGAAACAATAAACTTGAAACATTCACAAAAAAGCTCATTTTATGTCTAATGCATATATATCTATTACAATTTTCCAACATGAGAAATCATTCAATCTAGTAGATAGTCATTAAATATATACTATTATAAATTCATCATTATAAGTTCATAAATTCCACCAAATTCATAAATTCATGTCACTAAAAATATCCATCTAGAACCAAAATCATAAATTCACGTCACTAAAAATATCCATGTAGAACCCAAATCATAAATTCACATCACTAAAAATATCCATCCAACCAATTTTATAAATTCATGACACAAAATATCTATCGTTCACCAAATTCATAAATTAATAACTATTTAAGATGATTGTCTTAATTTAGAAACTATTGTGGCTCTCTACTGCATCTATTCATTTCTTTGCATTTTCCTTTTGAGAATCGAAAGTTCTCCTCTCCTCTAGCCATTTTCGATGCTCATCTAAGATCCCATCCATAGCCTTGATAGCATCAACAATGGTTTGCATCCTAGATGCAATCATCCTCACAGGTGGTGCGACACATTCTTCATTTTGAATAATGTTGATTTGATCTTGCATGGTTCTAACATTGGAATTGATTCATGCTTGCAAACGAGCACCATCGATTTCAAGTGGTGGATATTGGGGGTTATGAGGTGGAGTGGGTGGAGTTGGAGGTGAAGGTGGTGGAGATGGATGGTGTGGAGGTGGATTGCGATTATTATTGAGTCAATCCATGTGATCTCTAAGATACGAGTGAACCCGCATTAGATTTGTAATTTCAAAATGTAAGATACATGTTTAGGAAATACCCTAAAACCATTCAATATAAATGGCCTAATTGAATACAAATGATAAAATATGCAAGCCTCATTTATGTCTAAGGAATGTTACTTGAATGTAAATACAATTAACTATTAATATAGGAAAATTTATGAATGTTATAGGGTTTACGGTTTAGAGTTTAGGATTTAGGTTTTAGGGTAATACGATGCCTTAAGGGGATCTATGTAGTAAGGTCCTAGTACAAAATGAATTGGCTTTTAATTTAATAAAAATTGGTGAAGATGCCCAAGGCAACCAAATTTCATTAAGGTCTGAGGCAACTTCACCAAATTATATTCACTTGAACCATGTCATTTTTGTCTTGAGAAATGGCTTAAGGGAATAAAATTTGGTGGAGTTTCCTAAGGCAACCAAATTTCATTTTAAGGTCCTAGGACAAAATGAATACTTTAGTGTTTAGGGTTTAGGGAACTTAGGGTGAAGTTTGGGTGACGCTTGTAATATAATGAACTTGCAAGTTAGTGAAGAACATTTTCTCGTGGAACAGTTGATTGAGATAACTCTTATTTCAACTGACCAACCTGGATCATGAAATCTCATTCATATTATAATCTCGCACGATCTTATTATTGTTAAATTTTGTTTCCTTGGGAAACTTCACAAAATTTTGAGAACTTCTTTGATACCCTTAAGAAATGTCATATTAGGACCCCTTAAGACATCAATTTACGATTTAGGGTGATAGGATGACTTAAGGGGATCTATGTCTAGTGAGGTCCTAGGACAAAATGACATGGCTCAACTGAATAAAATTTGGTGAAGTTTCCCAAGGCAACCAAATTTCATTAAGATCCTAAGAAAAAATGATGGCTTTAGGGTTTACAATTTAGAGTTTAGAATTTAGGGTTCAGGGTAATAGGATAGCTTAAGGGGATCTATGTAGTAAGATGCTATGACAAAATGAAATGGCTTAAGGGAATAAAATTTGGTGGGGTTTCCTAAGGCAACCAAATTTCATTTTAAGGTCCTAGGACAAAATGAATGCTTTAGTGTTTAGGGTTTAGATTTTAGAGTTCAGGATTTAGGGTTTATGGAACTTAGGGTGAAGTTTGGGTGGCCCTTGGAATATAATGAACTTTCAAGTTAGTGAATAACATTTTCTTGTGGAATAGTTGATTGAGATAGCTCTTGTTTCAACTTACCAACCTAGATCATGAAATCTCATTCATATTATAATCTTGCATGATCTTATTATTGTTAAATTTGGTTTCCTTGGGAAACTTCACCAAATTTTGAGAACTTCTTTGATCCCCTTAAGAAATGTCACATTAGGACCCCTTAAGACATCAATTTACGTTTAGGGTGATAGGATGGCAAGTAAGGCCCGGATCTATGTCTAGCGAGGTCCTTGGAAAAAAATGACATGTCTCAAGTGAATAAATTTTGGTGATGTTGCCCAAGGAAACCAAATTTCATTAAGGGCCTAGGAAAAAAATGATGTCTTTAGGGTTTAGGGTTTAGAGTTTAGAGTTTAGGGTGTAGGGTGTAGGGTAATTTAGGATGGCTTAAGGGGATCTTTGTAGTAAGGTCCTACGACAAAATGGCATGGCTTAAGGGAATAAAATTTGGTGGAGTTGCCTAAGGTGCACCAAATTTCAATTTAAGGTCCTAGGACAAAATGAATTCTTTAGTGTTAAGGGTTTATATTTTAGAGTTAAGTGTTTAGGGTTTAGTGAACTTAGGGTGAAGTTTGGGTGGCACTTGGAATAATGGAATTGCAAGTTAGTGCCTATTTTATGAATAGATTGACTATTTGTGTCATTGAAACACATAATTATGTATTATTAAGATTGAGTTTGATGTATATTTTAACTGGATATTTTTAAATTGAATATAAGATTATTTTATTTAACATTTTTTTCATTAAAATTTCCCACTTAAATGAATTTTATGATATAAAATGTATAGTATAAAATTAGTTAATGTTGAATCAAGTATTTTATTTTCAAATGTTTGGAATTGAAAGAACCTAAAAGAAAGAAAAGAAAAATATTTAGATTCTTTTACTGTCTAGGTAACTAGTGTAAAAATTGAGATTTAGACTAAACTAGAAGCTTAATTAACAAGTAATTGACAACAAGAAATGGAAACAAGGCATGAATAAGAGAGATCAAAACATAAAATAGAAATGAATGTTGAATACTATCTAATTAAGTGACAATTGGAAATCAATTGTACACTTGGATTTACGAATTTGCTTACTAAATTTGCAAACAAACATTGATAAAATTTATGAATTGTAACTATTCTTTAACATATTGTTTTCCAATCTAATTATAATTTAACATTGAAACTAAAGTTTAACATATCGTTTTCTCCATACAATGAAAATGAAATTTAAAACATTTAAGCAATGCAAATGTATTTTCTTGAGCTCAAAATTAGAGTTTTCAAAATTAAAATGATTTGTTTGATTTCAATTTAGGGTTTTAGAAAAAAAAATTGTTTCAATTCAATTTACAGTTTCAATTTATAAGAAATTAGGGTTTTAAATGCAATTTTTATGTTTCATTTCAAACTAGGGTTTTCAAATTCATTTTTTTTGTTTGATTTGAATTGACGGTTTCAAAAAGCTTGACTAGGGTTTCTAAATGCATTTTTTTTATTTCATTTCAATTTCTAGGGTTTTGAAATGCATTTTTTTTGTTTCGTTTCAATTAGGGTTTTCAAATACAACTTTTTTTTGTTTGATCAAACAATTTAGGTTTCAAAAGCTAAATTATGTTTCTAAAATATAATTCAAGGTTCGTTTTTTCATTTCCATCAAGAAATCTTTAGGTTTTATTACATTTTTTCATCTATTTCCACAATTCCTCATTTCTACTATAACAAGAAATAAAATGTTTAAAACATGAAATAAATTAAAAAAAATGCTCAAATGACAATTTCAATAAAAAATGAAAAAATGCAAAAAAATGGGGGTGGACGAGTACCTGGAGATTGTTTGTGGAGATCACTGTCGCTCAAATTTGGGATCTCGTTTCGTACTAATTGGGATCTCATTCCCTGTTTGTCGATTCAGGACCCTTTAGCAAATGGGATCCTGATTTTTAAAAAGTGGGATCTCATATTGCATTTAGGCTCGGGATTTCGAAGCTAAACGGGATCTCGATTTTTAAAAATTGGGATCCTGTTTAGAAAAATCGGGATCTCGTTTAGAAAAATCGGGATCACATTTTTGCAATGCTGATTTCATTTTTTTTCCTAAGGAAAAACCTTCCATGTTTTGTGGACTCAACTTTGTGCACTTACCCTTACTTCTCCTCTAGGAATTCAATGTCACAATTTTTGATAAACCAAGGAAGTCCAATGTAGTCGCAAATTTCTTATCCTGGATTAAACATGATGGCGAATGTGCTCTGATACAAGAGGAGTTTCCAAATGAAAATTTGTTTGCCATCTCCACTAAAACTCCTTGGTTTTCCAATATTACGAATTATTTGGCCATCACAAAAGTAGGGTGATCCCACAATAGTGGTTTACAATTTTTGGCCAAACTAGACACTGGAATGATTTTTTTTAACTAAATCTTCACTTTCGGGCACCTATAGCGGCTAAACCGTGAGAAATTTGAAGATGATGAAAGCTATAGTTTCATGAAATTTTGTCTTTAGATTCTAAATTTTTTTTTTTCATTTTTTTTGGAATTAGATTGCACTTCTTTTTCCATCTCCCTCGAAAACTAGTTTTTTTTAGAAAACAACATTTTTAAAAAGTGACACTCACTGTATAATGCATAATTTTTTTTCTATGAAGGATAAAATTCTAATTCTTTCAAATTTAGATTTGTAATTATGATATCTAGTGCTTCCATTTGGTTAGATAGTTTTTTATTGAATATTTTTTCTTTAATCAAGTTTCGAAGTCAAACTAATTACAATTCAGACATAGTGCGATTGTATAACTCGTAACTTTTTTTTGTATGTATCAAAATTCAAAACAAAATTGTTGGATGAAGGACTTCAATATCTAGTGCACTCATATTTTTCAAAAAAAATTTGTATAATCTGCTATTTTTCCACATGTGCAGAACAAAGAGCTTGGTTTTTGGTGAAAAACCTATGTTTAATAAAACTAAAAAAAAATACATAATAAAACCAAAACATATTAAAATTATATTTGTTGGATAGCTCGTTTCAAGGACTACCTGATTCCAGATGGTTCTGTGAAGTCTCTACCATTTTCATCTTCAACCCAATCTTTGAAGTGCAAAAGTTTTGATTTTTTTTGTGAACAAGGTCAAAAATTAGGGAAATGGAGGTTCACTCGAACTAGGGGTGGTTTGAGTGAACCCCAGGGGTTTGAGCGAACCAAGGTTCATTTGAACCCTGGTTGATTCGAACCCCCTTCCATAAAGGGGTATGCATTTTTTTTTTTGGACGATTGGTCCGTACTTGCATTAAATGGGTTCACTCGAACCCTAGTTCGAGCAAACCAACTAGTTCGTTCAAACCCCCAAAATTAAAATTTTTGGCATGGGGTCATTTTTTACAAGTTTTCCTTCCTCATTTGAATTGTAAACCAATTTTGTGGGTTTACCTATTACCACCTCACTTCTCATCAAAACAAAAGAAACGCCTCATTAGAGAGTACCCCTTTCAAATGGATTAATGGAATCTTGTTTTGATGTGGACCCGATATGGTTTTATGATGGTGTGTGAGGGAAGACAAGACCTATAATATCCTAAGAGCCTATCATGATGACCCTTTAGGAGGGCACTATGTTGCTAAAAGGACAACTCACAATATTTTGGGACTGGGATACTATTGGCCTTCAATGCACAAGGACATAAGGAATTACATTCACTGATGTGATGGATGCCAAAGGGTAGGAAGTCCAACGACCTCTAATGAAATGCCCCTATAGCCTTAGGTAGTCCTTGAACCATTCAAAAAATGGGGATTGGATTTTATCGGCACAATAAACCCTCCTTCACAAAGAAAAGAGTACATCCTGGTCTGTACCGATTACCTGACTAAGTAGGAGGAAGTGCAAGCCCTAAATATTGTTAGGGAGGAACAAGTAGTTGATTTCCTCTACAACAAAATTTTCCTCAAATTCGGAGCTCCAAGGACAATTGTCACAGACCAGGGCCCCCAGTTTATGTCTAAAGTTTTATTGGCATTCACAGATCATTTCCAAGTAAGCCACAAGAAGTCCTCACCCTACCACCCACAAGAAAACGAACAAGTTGAGGTCACTAATAGGGAGTTGGAAATTTTTTTAACAAAAACATTTTCTTCGAGAAGAAAAGATTGGGCTAGGAAACTATCAAAAGTTGTCTGGGCCTACAACACAACTTGGAAATCAACTATTGGTTATAGACCCTATGAGTTAGTCTTTGGGAATAATCCCCTCTTACCCATTGAATTTGAAGTCCAAACCCTTAGAACAACCATGGAGTTGGGAATGGATCTTAAACGAGCCCAAATTGAGAGAGTTTTATAGCTTAGTGAACTAGAAAAAATCCATTTGGACAGATGTCATCCATTAAACTAAACTAGTCCAGTAACAATGCAAGGTCTAGCATGATAAACATATCAAAGAGAAAGACTTCCATACTGGGGATTGGGAATTATTGTTCGATTCTAGTAACAAGGATCATCAAGGGAAACTCAAGACACACTAGGTTGGACCATACAAATTTTTTGAAGTGTTTTCTAATGGTTCGGTCCAATTGAAACCTATTGATGGTGATACCTAAACTCTTCTAGTTAATGGGTATCGATTATGCATCTACCATAAGCCTTTTAATAAAGAGGAGCTTACAAAAATGGTAGAAACATAGGGAGAAATCCACTACATTGACTCTGTTGTGGCAGGGTCAATATAGTTTTGTCAAATAAATTTCCAATAATAATAATAATAATACATTTTCATTTCAGAATGTTTCCTCAATTTCTTCATCAAATTCACCATTTGGACTTGACTAAAAAAATTTCTATATTTTGCAAGACTTCATCTTTTGGAAACACAATTTTGATGCACCTTGCTACGGTGCTTTGGAACTTGTCAACGCGGTTGTTGTGATGCTCCAGAATTTGTTGTTGCAATGCTCTAGAACCTGCACAACAGACTAGTCCCGCTCCTCATCCTGATCCTGAATTCTAACGCATCACTCAATGATGCTTCAGGAAGCCAAGGAAAAAATCTCACATATTTCTTCCTTTTGGCGACATCTTTCCAGCGATGCTCTGGAATTCTATTGTTTCTTCCTTCTAGTGGCATCTTTCTAGCGATGCTCCGAAATTATGCTTTGGTGCTCCAGAAATTTGTTTTAATGCTCCAAAAGTTTTGGTTGTTTCTCTGACTGCATCTTTGAACAATGCTCCAGAAATTTTGGTTGTTGCTCCGGCTGCATCTTTCAACGATGCTCCAAAAACTTTGGTTGTTGTCTCGATTGCATCTTTCTAGCGATGCTCCAGAATCTTCAATCTTGTTACCATGTTCTGATGATATCTCTCTGAGGTGTTTCAAAACTCTTTTTTCCTCTACTTTAGTTAAATTTTTTGGTAATGCTCTGGATTTTTGTAAATTTTGTCTTTCCAGTCTTTTTATTTTTCCTAAGTTCCATGCATGCCTATGATTTTATTTTATGCCACTTCAAGATCTGCTCCCTAATAATTATTCTGCCACATCATACTAAATCTTTCCATAATAAATAAAATTATTATGATAGCTTTTTGTGATAATAATTTTCTCCACCATTTCAACCATTCCATCTGTGCCATTATTATCCGCCGCCACCTTCGCCAACCATATG
Organism: Sequoia sempervirens; assembly: GCA_007258455.2. Taxonomy (NCBI): domain Eukaryota; kingdom Viridiplantae; phylum Streptophyta; class Pinopsida; order Cupressales; family Cupressaceae; genus Sequoia; species Sequoia sempervirens. The sequence continues at coordinate 8,777,981 of VDFB02000008.1, read as the reverse complement.
ACTATCCAATTACGTCAGCATGACATTTGATCTAATCACAAGACATAAGGTACGTGCGAATTTATTTATTTAAAGATTTAGTACTTATTTTGAATAAAGACTAATTAATTGGCATGATCTTTTCCTCGTATTTTTGAAACTTGTGTTTTAGGGCATACAAACTCTTCTTTAATCTGCACACAAATTCCTCCTTATCCTTGACCTCATATCCCTATGGTTGTTGCATGTATATTTCCTCTTTCAAATCCCCAATGGAGAAATGTTATTTTCACATCTAACTATTCAAGATGCAAGTCTTCCACAACCACAAGACTTATAATAGTTCTAATAGAAGTTATCTTTACAACCGGAGAAAATATTTCATCAAAATATATACCTTTTTTCTATGCAAAACCTTTTACCACAAGTTTGGCCTTATATCTTTTCTTTCCTTCATCTTCTTCCTTCAACTTGTAAACCAATTTGTTTGGAAATTCTCTTTGACCTGTAGACAATTGGACTAAGTCTCAAGCCTGATTCTACAACAAGGATCCCATTTCCTCTTTCATACCTAGCTGCCACTGCTTTTTGGTATCTACCTACATTACTTCTTTATAACCTTCAGGTTCACTAGAATCAGTTAATAATATAGAATATAAAGATGGAGAAAATATTTTTGGAGGTCTAGTTATCCTTGTAGAACATCTAAAAATTCTAGGATTCTATGGGATAACTTGTTGTTGTTGAGCATCAGGTACCACTGGTATTTTATTTTTTAGAATCTCATCCAACACCGCATATTATTTTTTGGCTTGTTCATGCTTCTTTTCTTGTAGTTGGTCCTTAGACATGACCTTCTCATTGAATATAACATCTATGATCCTAATTATTTTATGATTTTCATAATCCCATAACCAATAACCAAATTCATCTACTCCATATCCAATGAAGGTACATTTTTTAGACTTAGCCTCAAGCTTGGTTCTATTTTTAATATCAACATGGAAAAAAGCTTCACAACCAAAGGTTTTCATAAATGAGTAGTTTAATTTTTTACCCATCCATGCCTCCTCTGGAATTCCACCATTCAAAGGATTTGAAGGTCCCCTATTTATTAAATAAATAGCAATATGTACAACATCTACCCAAAACTATAAGGGTAGTCCAACATGCAATCTCATGCTCCTTGCACGCTCCATAATGGTCCTATTCATCTTCTTAGACACACCATTCTCTTGTGGGGTTCCAGAAACCATTTTCTACCTACGGAATCCATTGTATGAACAATAATTTTCAATTTCTTTGCTGCAATACTCACCTCCATTATCAGATTTGAGATACTTCAACTTTTTTCCTGTCTCATTCTCAACCAAAGATTTTCACTTTTTAAAAGTTTCAAATACTTCTATTTTTTTTTAAGGAAATACACCCATGTTTTCCTAGTTGCATCATAAATAAAAGTAGCATAATTCTTAGGGTTAGAAAGGAAGATATCTAACAATTAAATGCATATTTAATTAATAAATAGAGAAACTAAAACACACAAAATTTAACGTGGTTCACCCAATCTGGGCTACATCCACCAAACCGCAACCATCCAATGATTTAATTATCCAGTGAAAAAAACCCTATTACAATCTTGTGAATATTTGTTTTTTTCATCATATTGTAACACCCATCCGAACCCCTTTTAACAAGCTTAGAAGCTTCCAGATTTTGGGTTCTACAAAATTGGATTTTTTCTTTTTTGTTGATTTTTCCCTTTTTTTGGTGATACATGTCGGGGTGTACAGTATACCATGGGCTATATAGTATAGCATGATCAGTCGCCACATACCAAAAATCTCCCACTTGGAGACTAATCAAACTCCACGCCAACACAATCTCCCACTTGGAGATTGATCCTAGATGACACTACTGCAATTATAACTCCCATTGGAAATAAGTACCTTGGACCCTGCTGCTCTGTTATACTTGAATTCAACCTTGAAGACCAACCGAAGTTGAAGAGGAGCTCAACTTATCCCTTGTCACCGCCTTCGTAAACATATCTGTTGGATTGACATATGTATGTATCTTGTCCAACTTGACATGTCCATCCTCCAACACCAACCGAATGAAATTATATCTCAATTGTATGTGTTTTGTTTTAGAATGCAAGGAAAAATTCTTTGCAAGATGTATAGTACTCTGGTTATATGTAAACAAGTAATTTCCATCCTTTTGTTTTCCCAACTCATCCATGAAAATTTGTAGCCATATCATCTCCTTTTCTTCCTCTATGGTGGATAAAGCAACCACCTTTTGCAATCGAGAAATCCAGCTCACTGGTATCCCACCAATTGTAAATACATAACCTGTGGCACTTCACCCTGTATCTATATCCCCTACCAAATCTGAGTCAACATAGCCTTTTAAATCAGTATTAGAGCCCCCAAAACATAAGCATTTATTGGATGTACCTCTTAAGTACCTGAGAATCCATTTTACCGCATTCCAATGCTCAACTCCGGGATGACTCAAATACCTACTAACAACTCCTATGACATGTGCAATATCCGGTCTCGTGCATACCATGGCATACATTAGACTGCCTACAGCTGAAGCATATGGTACTTTGGACATTTTTTCTTCCTCCTCTTGTGTCTTTGGACACATATCCTTAGTCAATTTAACATGACTAGGCAAAGGTGTGCTGACAACTTTTGCATTCTTCATATGAAATCTCTACAACACCTTTTCAACATAATTAGCCTGAGATAAAAAAAATTATATTTTTCCTATCTCTACAAATTTTCATACCAAAGATTTGTTTTGCTGCCCCCAAATCCTTCATAGCAAAATATTTTGCTAACTGTTGTTTTAGCTCACTTATGTGATCCATGTTAGACCTTGCTACAAGCATGTCATCAACATATAAACATAAAATAATGTAGTTGTCATTATCCAACCTCTTAAAATAAACACAATGGTCAGAATTACACTGGTTGTAGCCTTGCTCAGCCATAAAACTATCAAATTTCAAGTACCATTGCTGAGGTGCTTGCTTCAAGCCATATAAACTTTTCTTCAATCTGCAAACTAGTTTCTCCTTACCTTTGACCTCAAATCCTTGTGGATGGTCCATATATATTTCCTCTTCCAAATCACCATGGAGAAAGGTTGTTTTAACAACAAGTTGTTTTAAATGCAAATCTTCAACAACCACAATACTTAAGACAATACGAATAGAAGCCATTTTAACAACTAGATAAAAAATCTCATCAAAATCAATACCCTTTTTTCTATGTAAATCCCTTTACAACCAATATGGATTTAAATCTCTTCTTACCTCCATCCTCCTCTTTCAGCCTATAAATCCATTTGTTTGGTAAAGCCTTTTTACCTACAAGCAACTTGCATAATTTTCAAGTCTGGCTTTTCAGCAAGGAGTCCATTTCTTCTTCCATTCCATGCTCCCACTAAACCTTGGTATCCACCTGCATAACTTCATCATAATATTTTGGTTTACCGGCATCAGTTAACAAAATAGTATACAAAGAGGGAGAGTATCTTTTTGGAGGTCTCCTTATCCTTGAAAATTGTCTAACAAAAGTTTGTGGTATTTTTTGTTGCTATTGTTGCCCAACATGAGGAACCACTGAAACATCATTGTTTGGAATATCATCCAACACTGCATAATCATTTTCTTTCTTCTCATGCTACAGCAACAGATCTTTGTACAACACTTTCTCATTGAATATGGCATCCCTGCTTCTCACAATTTTCTGATTTTCAAAATCCCAAAGCCTATAACCAAATTCATCAATGCCATATCCAACAAATATACATTTCTTTGATTTTTCATCAAGCTTGGTTCTATTTTCAGAATCTACATGTGCAAATGCTTCACAACCGAAGGTTTTGAGAAAAGAATAACTCACCTTCTTACCTTTCCATGCTTCCTCTGGAATACCACAACCCAAAGGATTAGAGAGACCTCTATTAATTAAATAAACAGCAGTGTTTATAGTCTCTACCCACATTTTTAAAAGCAACCCAATATGCAATCTCATAGTCCGTACATGCTCTATTATTGTTCTATTCATGCACTCAGCCACTCCATTTTCATATGGAGTCCTTGGAACCGTTTTCTACCTATGAATACCATTAGAGGAGCAATAATATTCAAACTCTTTGCTGCAATACTCACCACCATTATCAGATCTGAGACATTTTATCTTTTTACCCATCTCATTCTCAACCAAGCTTCTCCATTTTTTTAAAGTTTCAAATACATCAGATTTTTGTCTAAAGAAATAAATCCATACCTTCCTAGTTGCATCATCAATGAATGTAACATAATATAGAGAGCCACCGAGAGAAGATACTTGAGCTGGCCCCCATACATCCGTATGCACAAGCTCCAATTTCCCATCTTTCTTTTGCTTCCTATCCTTGAGAAAACTTATTCTCTTTTGTTTTCCATACACACAACTTTCACAGAAATCCATATTAACACATTTTAGACCTGGTAAAACATTATTTGAATGAAGTACTTTCATACCTTTTGCACTCATATTCCCAAGTCTATTATGCCACAGTGTTGATTCAGAGTCCACAACTGCATGATCTTCTACTGTTGAACTGTAGCAACTGTTCCTGAACATTGACCTTTTTCCATAACAATTAAAGTAGAAGGAATAGTATGACATGTACAAAGATATAAGGTGCCTACTTTCACACCTTTTGCTACCACTAAGGCACCCTTTGTGACCTTCCAATTTTTATCACTAAATGTAACAACACAACCTTCATCATCTAGTTGCCCTGCTGAAATTAAATTTCTGCTTAACTTTGGAACATGTCTTACCTCATGTAGTAGCCAATGATTCCCATTCTACAACTTAATCTTTATTCTTCCCTTTCCAACAATCTAACAGGGTTCGTTATCTCCTAAATAAACCAGCCCAAAATCCCCTTGGACATAATCAAGAAAATAACTTCTATGGGGGGTAGCATGAAATGAATCCCCTGAATCTAACACCCAAGAATCATCAACATTATCAAGGGAAAGAATCAAAGCATCCTCATCAGATTTATTACTTAACAATTTTCCTCTTTACTTCCTTCATTTTTGTCTCCTTTATTTTTCTGAGACCAGCAATCTTTCTTTAAATGACCCAGCTTACCACAATACCAGCAATCCTTCTTGTCTCTAGATTGGGACTTTCTGTCCTTTGATTTTCCTCATGACTTCCCATGATTTCCAGAATTGTTTCCTCTCTCCTTTGTTCTACCCCTTCTTTCTGCATTCAAAACATTGCCTGATGTGGATGTTCCACTTGAGCTTTTCCTATGAATTTTTTCGCTCAAAATAACACCAACATCATCAAATTTCAATGTATTCGAACCAGAAACATAATTGCTAACAGCCATTACCAAGTTATTCCAGCTTTCAGGCAAAGAACACAGAATCAAAAGAACCCTAACTTATTCATCAAATTTTACTTTTACAGAAGTTAATTGACTAGTGACCATATTAAACTCATTTAAATGATCAGTAACTAACCTACCTTCTACCATTTTCATATTAAATAAACGCTTCATAAGAAATACCTTATTCGAAGAGGAAGGATTTACATAAAACTTCACCAGGGTTTCCATCAACTCTTGAGTTGTCTTTGATGTTGTAATATTGAATGCCATCAATTGTGCCAGGCATAAACGAATACTGCCAAGAGCCTTTCTATCCAAAATCTCCCAGTCCTCATCAGACATTGTTGCGTGTTTCTTGGTTTTCCCTTCCAATGGTCGCCATAAATCCTTCTGATAGAGATAGTCCTCCATCTGCATCTTCCATAACTGATAGTTCTACCCATCAAACTTCTCATCCTTCTTACCCTCATCTGCCATTACTCCCACTCAACCGTGAGACCTTTCCTACAAACGATAATTGAAAACACAACCCGCTCTAATACCACTTGTTAGGGTTAGAAAGGAAGATATCTAACAATTAAATGCAAATTTAATTAATAAACAGAGAAACTAAAATAGACAGAATAAATTATAACACAGAGAATTTAACGTGGCTCACCCAATCTGGGCTACATCCACCAAACCGTAGCCATCCAATGATTTTATTATCCAGTGCAAAAAACCCTATTACAATCTTGTGAATAATTGAGTTTTTCATCATACTGTAACACCCATCCGAACCCCTTTTAACAAGCTTAGAAGCTTCCAGATTTTGGGTTCTACAAAATTGGATTTTTTCTTTTTTGTTGATTTTTCCCTTTTTTCAGTGATACATGTTGGGGTGTATAGTATACCATGGGCTATACAGTATAGTATGATCAATCGCCACATACCAACAATAATGGCAAGAGCCACCAAGAGAAGATACTTGATATGGTCCCCATACATCTGAATGCACAAGCTCTAATTTCTCACTCTTCTTCTCTTTCCCAACTTTAAGAAATCAGAATTTTTTTGTTTTCCAAAAACAATTTTTTTGTAGAACTCCAAGTCAATCTACTTCAAACCTCGTAGAAAATTTTTGGAGTGAAGTATCTTCATCCCTTTCTCACTCATGTGCCCAATTCTATGATGCCACAATTTTGTTTCTTTCCCTGTAGCAAGTGCTATAACTGTCTCAGTAGCAATTGTTTTTGTAGTAGTTAAGGTAGAATAAGTATTACCAATACGCAAATATAATGTGCCTACCTTTTCACCTTTAGCTACTACTAATGCACCTTTAGTGACCTTCCAAACTTTGTCTAAAATGGTAACTATGCAGCCTTCACTACCTAGTTGTCCTACAAAAAGAAAATTCCTTCTCAAATTTGGAACATGCCTTACCTCCTATAGCAACCATTCATTTCCATTCTACAACTTGATTTTTATCTTTCCTTTTCCAACAATCTAATAGGGTTCATCATCACCCAAATATACCTGTCCAAAATCACCTTGAACATAATCTACAAAATATTTTCTATGGGGTGTTGCATGAAACGAAGCCCCCAAATCTATTACCCAAGAATCATTAGCATTATCTAAACACATAATTAAAGCATCATGTAATTTATCACTTACAACAATAGATTCCTTACTGTCATCATGTTTTCTATCTCCTTGTTTTCCCCTTCAAGACCAACAATCCTTCTTCAAGGGTCCTAGCTTTTCATAGTGCTAAAAATCCATTCTTCCTATGGATTTAGATATTCCTTTCTTTGACTTCCTTTGTGACTTTCCATGATTTTTTTGGATTTTTCCTATCTCTTTTATTCTTCCCCTATTCTCTACAGTCAAAGAATTGCCCAATTTTGAAATCTCACCAGTGCTCGCATTTCCTCACTAAGGATAACACCGAAAACATCATCAAATTTAAATGTATTTGAACCAGAGACAGAGTTACTTACAACCATTACCAAGCTATTCCAACTTTCTAGAAAATAACATAAAACCAAGAGAGCCCTCACCTCTTCATCAAAATTCACTTTTACAAAAGTTAACTGATTGGTAATCGTATGGTGCAGGAGCACCTATTTGATCACATGCCTCCATGAGGCCATATTGAGTCATTTGTTCCATTTTGATGTCCTAATGTTGTAACAATGCCCAAGAGGCCACAATGGTGGTGTTATAGGTCCTGGGATATTTTTTATTTCTCTTATATTGTCAAAATTGGAAGTTGTTAAATCATATTATATTGCAAAATGCAATGTATGGTAGTTGAAAGGTGCATAAATTAAGTAATTGATAAATCAAGTGATTAGAAGTAGGTTAGAAGTAGTTGTGGTTGATTTATTTGAGTTATTTTTGGATTGAAAATAATAAATAAGCCTCTCACAAGTCGAGGTAAGGGAGATAACTTGATTTGTAATGGAAGAACATCAATGGAAATTTTCTTTTCATCAGAAAACACTATAAAAATGTGTTTATTTTCTCTTGTATGGACATGTACGGCCTGATATTGAATGGGAAGTCATTGAAAACATTGGTTTTATGTTTCTAGATCATTTTTCACTTGGTCTTGTCTGATTTCATGGAGAAATAAAGAAGTTATGGCATTTTTAGTTCAAACAGTCCAAAACCCTCATCTAGGGTATACAGTAGTAAAGAAAATTACTTTTCTCACATTTTGATTAATGGGTAAGGATAAAAACTCATGGAAAGGTCCATTACTATCTACACTTTAATTTTCCAAGTTTGTAGGATGTGAAAATGAAGTTTACTATTGATTTTATGATGCCCTAGTGTTGTGTTTTGATGAAAATTTAGAAAATAGAGTATAGTGGATTTTTATGTTTTGTTTGTAAAAATGGATATCAATCTTGGTTATTTATGTTTGTATGGGTTGTTTAAATGTATTTTAACCCTTGACTAAATATAATTCAAAGATCTATAAGTGTTTAATGGAATCTTTCTTACTCTCTTGTCAAAACAGAGTCAGGGCAGTCAAGTTTGGGTTAGGAATGGAGGTTTAGATGGGAATTTCAATGAAACCACATGAAAAATGCATGGTAGATGGTGTGTTTGGTATGAGAAAAGATATGTGAATATGTTAGAAGCCTTGGGAAAGTGAATGAATGGTTGGGTTACTCATTTTCAATAAACCCTTAAAAAAGTTGGCTTAAATTTGAATTTTTTGAATTTTATCTCTTTAATGGTTTCCATTATTGATAAAGTTGTTGATTTTGGTCTATTTTCACATGTTGAACATACTTGGAGGGGTTTTTTTGGTTTTTGTAAAGGATATCTTGAATTTGATTGATGGAGTGGCCAAATTGGACCTAGTCCTTGTAGGACAATCATCATTTTATGGTTTTGTTACAAAACAAAATTGTCTCATATTTTGACATGTTTCTAAATGACTAAAAAGATGTCTAGAAAGCCTTCCACAGTCTTGAATGGAGGTCTGTAGTAAAATTTATGTCTGCAGTTGGAGGTGCATGGCTACAAGGAGAATTGGCATTCAATGCATGTTTGGTCAATGGTGAAAGGGCAGACCTTGGTAAGTGTTTTTGTTGATTGGATTAGTGTTTCTAAGGAGTCTAGAGGTGGGAAGAACCTAGTTATGGGTCTGTGAGTTGTAAATAAAAAGTTGCCTAGTTTGTAAGTTGATTACCACAAAGGGAAATTTCAGTTTGATGAATTGATTTTTGTTAAGAATAAATTGAATAGTGTCGGTTGTGATCCTAGCTTTGCATCATCGTATTAAACTCGTTTAAATGATTTGTCACAGATCCACCTTCAATCATTTTCATATTAAACAAACACTTCATGAGAAATACCTTATTTGAGGCTAAGGGTTTTCATACAAATTAGCCAAAGCTATCATCATATCCTCTATTGTCTTTGCTTTTGTTATATTGAATGCCACAAATGGTGCCAGGACAACCGAATGGTTCCCAGTGCCTTTCTATCCAAAATCTCCCATTCTTCATCGAAAATCATAGCATATTTTTCTACTTTTCCTTGTAATGGCCACGATAAATCCTTTTGATATAAATAATATTCAATTTGTATCTTCCATAATTGATAATTCTAGTTGTAGAGCTTCTCAACCTTGAATTTTCCTTCTTCCATTGCTCCCACTCCAAACTAGAGGTTTCTTTCCAATCGACCAAAATACACACAACTCTGATACCAATTGTTAGGATTCAAGAAGATTGGATCAATGAATATTAACAATTATATGTAGATTAAATAACCTAGAAATAACAATGAAGAATAACAAAAAAGAGATCAACACAAAATTTAACGTGGTTCACCCAATATGGGCTACATCTACAGAAACTCAACCACCCAATGATTTTATTATCCAGTGTAAAACATATTATAATCTTGTGAACACCATATCGCAACATACATCTCAGCTGCTTATAACAAGCTTTTTGGAACCTTCTAGAATTAGGGATTTTAAAGGTAATTTTTCATTTGACGTGTTAATGGGAAAACCTTGACATGTCAATGGGAAAAAAACCTTGACGTTTCAATAGGAAAAAACCTTGATGTGTCAATGAAATTTTTTTCGGGGCGATACCTTGAACCCCATTGATACGTTACGAGTGTACGATATTTGCATGATCGGTTGCTACATACTAGCAAAGACGAGACATCTTCCATCAACAAGTCATCTAATGGAGTCTCTAGAATAGAGCTAATAAATCTTCTATCAAATATTAAGGAGGATATCATCAACCACTTGGCTACACAATTAGACACCCTCCACGTGAAAAAGAAGCAAGAAGAGGAAAAAAAAAACCCTTACATAATACTTTCCACATTGTAGATAAAGAAAGACTAATTACAAGTGCAAGAAGGTGGAAAGTATCTCTAAAGATAAGCAAGGCACATCATAATTTCATGCATTGGAAGGTGGAGATGGGAAAGTATTCTACATATCTCAAAGGAAACCATGGAATCCAAGACAAGGTATGCCCCAAGACCCTTTGAATTATAACATGTCATTTCCTAGTAAAAATGTAAATTTTCCTAGTTGGAACCCTCAATCTTGGGCCAATATGAAAAACCACAATGAACAATTCCTCAATCCAATTGGAATCAACAACAAAAAAACATATGGCCACCACAAAATTACTAAGGATCTAACTATAATTCTCAATGGCCACCCTATCAAAACCAATGGCAACATTATTGGTAAAGAGGTCAGTAATGGAAAAATCAAAACATGAATTATCAGTAGCCACAATAACCCTTTCAGCCACAACAACAAGCCATTATGTCAAACCTAACAAATCCAACACCACAAACACCTACATCACCTTATTTGCCAACACAACTTGCACCTAATCCCAATAACAAGCATGTTCATCAAGATTATGCTAATTAAGCTATCCAATACCCTACTTATGGGGTTGAGGTGGGTGACGTCCACCTCAGATCAAGGAAATGTTGGCTATGCCTTCATCTCCTCACATCACTAAATTGTTTCATGAGGAACTCAAAATAGAGACCTTGGAAAAACAACCTAAGGAACCCGAGTCAAATCAAGTTAACCCAACTAATCTAAGTCTAGAGCCTCCATTTCTTGAGAGATTAGCAGCTCAAAGACATCAAAAACAAGATGAAACTAATCTATTGGGACAACTCAAGGATGTTTACATCAAAATACCCCTCATCTAGGTCATTAAGGAAGTTCCTATTTACACTAAAATAGTGAGAGAGCTATGCCTCAAAAATCCAAGCAGGAAGTGTAAAGAACCTCAGACTGTACATGTCTTAGGATAACTTGTAGACATTATGTTGGGAAACATAACTATCCCCAAGTATGCAGATCTTGGGATCCCTGTAGTGGATGTCAAAATAAATGGCATTCTCATTAAGAACACATTAATTGACTTAGGAGCAACTATTAATGTAATTACCAAAGAGATTATGAAATTATTATAGTTAATAGAGCTCAGACCTACACTTATTGTGTTACAGTTGGTAGATAGGTCCATAGTTAAACTTGAGGGTATCATTGAAGAATTGGTAATAACATTGGATTCATGGGGGTACCCTCCAGACTTTATGGTATTGTGGCCTAAAGCTAATCTTGCAAGTTATCCCCTCATCTTAGAAAGACCTTTTTTGGAAACAAAATATTCCTTCATAGGTTGAAAGTCTAGGAATATGATCATTTCCAATGGAAATGTAACTAAGAAATTAGTCCTTTATCCACCAGCCCAACCACATGTAGACCTACAACAAAATATTTGGCCTTCCCTAGATGAGGAAGAGCAATAGTCCTTATAAACCTTGATGAATATTGAACGTAACCCATTGTTATAAAACCAAGATGAAGATAACCTAATAGCAAACATCATGCAAAATAACTATAGTAGCGTCCTGCAACATCATGACTATATAACATGTACACAATATCCTTTGTAAAATGTGATCCCTAATAATTCAGCTAAGTTAGTTTCCCAAATTTTCATACTTTGTTACCACACCAATGTGTTCCAATCATAGCAAGAATTGAAATTTCATCTATTTAGATATAATATTGGGTAAAACATTAAATGTTAATAGTTAATTGACTAATATACAACAAACCTTACTGATGAATGTACTGCAAGCACATGTAACAATATTTGCATGGGATTATCATGACATGAAGGGGATATGAACAACATAATGCATGCATAGGATTTACATCAATGATGGTTTTAAACTGGTTAGAAAACCCCAAAGGAGGATGAACCCTGCAATCTATGATATAGTTAAATTAGAATTGCAAAAATTTCTTGATGTAGGATTTATCTATCCCATCTATGATAGTCAATGGGTTTCACCCTAGTAATTGTCCCTAAGAAAGGATGGAAATGGAGAGTGTGTGTATAATATCATGAATTGAATGCTACAACTAGGAAGGACCACTTTTTACTCCCAATATTGACCAAATACTTGATTCATTAGCAAGAAAGAAGTAATTTTCCTTTTTGGGTGGATTTAGTGGCTATGATCAAATTAAGATAGCCCCAGAAGACCAAGACAAGAAAACTTTCACATACCCTTGGGGTACATATGCTTATTTTGTCTTATCATTTGGGATATGCAATGTGCCAACCACCTTCCAAAGGGTAATACTAAGTATATTCTTAGACTTTGCACATGATTCCATGGAGGTTTACATGGATGATTTCATGACTTATGGGAATACCTATGATGAAGAACTTGGAAATTTGGAAAAGGTAATTAAGAGGTGTCAAGAAAGAACATGTCCCAAAGTCATGAGAAATGCTACATGATGATGACTAAAGGGATTGTATTGGGACACTTTGTGTCAAATGAAGGGATTCAAGTAGACCCAAACAAAATTGAGGTGATATCAACACTCCATGTACCTCAAAGACAAAAGGATGTTAGAAGTTTTCTTGGACATACTGATTATTATAGGAGATTCATCCAAGACTTTAGAAAACTCACAACTCCACTATTTTTTTGACTATCAAAGGATGTAGAATTTGAATGGAGTAATTATTAAAAATTCTTTGAAGCACTCAAGATAGCATTAACCAAAACCCCTATCTTGAGAGGAAAAAATTGGAGCTTACCTTTCCATATATCCATACAGATGCTTCTTATTTTGCTAGAGTTGTGCTTTGACAAAAGGAAGGAAACAAAGAGTATGCCAAAAATTACATCAACAAAAATCTTCAAGGGGTAAAACTCAACTATACAGTGACAGAGAAGGGGACATTGGCAGTAGTTTATGTAATAAAAAAATTTAGACATTACATTATAGGGTATTTGGTGTTCATACACACTGACCAAACAACAATAAGGTATCTCATGAACAAACCAGTTGTTGGTGGTAGGCTTGTTAGGTGGTTACAGTTACTTCAAGAATTTGACATTACCATTGTGGATAAGCAAGGTAAAGAAAATGTAGTGAATATTTTCTATCTAGAATAGCAACCAAATCAGAAAAAGATGTTGATGACTCATTCCTAGATGAGCATTTATTTTCTCTATCTCTACATACACTCTGGTATGTAAATATTGCCAAATATCTTGTAGTAAGAAAAACACCACCCCATTTCTCACCAAGGGAGAAGAGTAATTTATTTCACAAGATTTTTCCCTCCTCATAGATATTTGGATACTTATGTTAGACACACAGGACAACTGAGAGTGGGGTGAATCATTTGTATATTAAAATCATCAAATGCTCATAAATCCTTAAACCCTTATTAACTTTCAAATCCTTATTAAGAATCAACAAAAAGTAAACATATGAAACATCAAAACAACAAAACAACAAAACCATAAAAAATATAATGCCATATTTACATGGAAAATCCTAATGAGGGAAAAATCACGGTGAGGATTAACTCACATATGAATAACAACACTAAATATAATAGGCTCACTATCGGAAGGGCTCACTGCACAAAAGAGAAGAAAGGCTCACTTCCCAAAGGACTCACTATTTGAAATAAAGAAGAATAGAATAAGATTGTTATAAGGAGGTTCACTACCTCAGAGCAATAGGAAAATCCACCACATCATCTGCAACCTTTGGTTCACTACCTCCAATAGCTTCAGGAACACTAAAAATGTAGACACCTTCTGCTCACTCCATATGATAGCCTTAGGAATTTAAGCTTGCACTCAAATCATCACACTTGATCAAATTTGCATCTTTCTCACAACACATAACTCCAACAATTAACCTTGCATATATATCCTTTGTTTCCTTAAACAATCTAGTTTTGGTCAGCCTCAATGAAATGTATGCACCTCAAATGTGCAACCAATAAATATGTTAGCACCAAACACTTTCGTGATGGAAATAAGTGAAGTCAAACCATGCCAAGGGTTAACTAGGACCCAAATCTACACTAAAATGCTTCACCACATTTCCACAAACAATAAAAAACCTTCATAATTAGCACTAGCATGCTAGGTCAGCCAAAATTGTACTAACATTAACAAGCAAACACATGCACACCTCTCAAGGTCTAGAAACAACATGTGGACCACAAAGCAACATCACATAACATACCAAAATATTCCAGCATCATTAGAATATTCTATAATATTGCCACAACCACCTGTAACTGAGAGTACTTAACATCCTGTGCAACCAACCACACTACCACAAACATACAACTCACTAACAAACCTTGCAGAACAACTAGACACACAATGCTCCAAGGTAAAATAGGAATAGAATATTAGCATGTTCTCAAATTTCAAGACATGAAACCTAAACACAAAGAAATGTGAAGTAATTCCATTTATCCCAGGAAACCTTATTCATAGTCCAACATAATATCAAACACATCTTCCACTGTTGCACGATACAAAACCTAAAACTCTAGGTATAGCTCTGAACACCTCTTATCAACTCATCCAAATCAAACAAGCACATCTTCAACCATGAAGAAATGTGGCACACAATACAAAACACAACTCTATCACCTTGTACACTATCTTATTTAATTTATCAAAAGCACTTGGAAACCAAGTGAACCAACTACATCAACAACATCACAAACACCTTATCATCAACACCACACTAGATATTGCAAAAATCTCCCCAACACAAAAAGTCTCCCCATCTATAACACATGATCAACACCACACTAGAGGTTGACATCAACAACAACACTAAGGATAACATAGTGCACCACTCTCCCTATTGATATCAATGAAAACACAAATCTCCAACAATCTCCCCCTTTGTCATTGATGGAAAACCCAACTTTAAAAAACCATCATCAACAAAAGTAAAAGAAACACTACAATAGCAACATCTCATAACAACAACCCTACATCAAGTAGCTCCCCCCCTTATTGAGACATCTCTTACATTCAAAGTTCTTTATTTTCAGGATTCACTCTCCCTCTATGTATTTTAGACTTTTATCTCCCTCTAAAATTAATTATTTCATTTACTCTCTCCCTTACTTTTTTAGACTACACACTCTCCCCCTTTGACATCAATGGAAAAGGGAAACACCTACATAATTCAATTTAGGAAACATTTGCAATCAACTCTCTTTCTCACTTTATATCCATTGTTTTCTCTTTACTGCTCTCTCTTCTCCTTAGGGGCACAAGATATTCTCCCCTTTACTTCACCAGCCAAAGACACCGCTACCTACTCCCCCTAAGAGGCAGCCTTTACTAGTTTAGGACCAAGAATGTATCTTGCATAGCTCACCTGGATAGATGCACTAACTTATGCATCTAGTTAAAAGGAGGGGAAATAACCCCTAAATTCTGCTAGAGATACTCAAATGTATACTTTGGAAGAGCCTTTGTGAAAATGTCTGCTACCCGATCTTGTATAGACACATACTCCAACTTCACTTCATTCTCTACAACTTTCTCTCTTAGAAAGTGATACCAGATAGAGATATGCTTTGTCCTTGAATGCATTACCAATTTTTTTGAAATGTTGATAGCACTTGTATTATCACACAAGATAGAAATAGGTTCATTATATGATACTTTGATATCCTTCAATTCATACTTCATCCATAACACGTGTGTAGCAAGATGCTGCTACAATATATTCTTCCTCTATAGTAGATAATGACATTGAATCGTACTTTTTACTCGACCAAGAAACCAATTTGCTTCCAAGAAAGAAAGCACCTCCACTTGTACTTTTTTTATCATCTATACAACCTACCCAATTTGCATCTATATAAGCACTCAAAGAGAAATTAGTATCCCTATGATACCATATATCAAATTCCAAAGTGATTTTCAAATATTTTAATATCCTTTTTACTATTTCCACTTGTGATTCTCTAGGATCTTCTTGAAATATTTCCTCAAGACACACTGCATGCATGATATCTAGTCTAGTAGCAATTAGATATAGTAGTCCACCAATCATTGATTAATACTTGCTTTGATCTATCTTGGGAGATTCATCATTTTTTCTCAACTTACAACCATTAACCATGGGAGTACATACTGGTTTAAAGTCCTCCATTCCAAACTTCTTTAGCATTCCCTTGATATAATTTGATTGTGAGATGAATGTACCTTTATTAGACCAACTAATTTGTAGCCCAAGGAAGATATCCATCTCCCCAAACATTGACATCTCAAACTCATTTTTCATCTCCTCTACAAAATTCCTACACACTGCTTCATTTCCTCCAAAGATTATGTCATTAACATACACGACCACAATCAGTATTTTATCTCTCTCAAACTTGAAGTAAAGACTACTATATGTAGTACCCTTTTTGAATCCTTGTTGAAATAAGTACTTATCCAATCTTTCATACCAAGCTCTAGGAGCCTATTTGAGTCCATAAAATTTTTTCTTCAACCTGTAGACTATATCAAAATCTTTTGCTAACTGAAAACCTTTAATTTTTTCAATGCATACCCCTTCTTCTAACTCACCATTCAAAAATGTAAACTTGAGATCCATTTGATACACCTTGAAGTCTTTATGTGCTACAAAAGCCAAAAACATCCCAATGGATTCCATTCTTTCCACTGGAGAAAAATCCTCTTCAAAATCTATTCCTTCCACTTGTGAATATCCCTTACACACAAGTATAGCCTTGTTCTTGATAACTTCTCCATTCTCATTCATCCTGTTCCCAAAAACCCAGTTAGTTCCTATCACATTCTTATTTTCTGGTCTTGGGACCAATTCCCATGTTTGATTCTTCTCAATTTTCCTTAGTTCTTCTTCCATATATTTGATCCAACTATCATCCTTGCATGCTTTAGTCACTATTTTAGGTTCTATTTCTAAGAGTAAATAAAATTTTACATGTTCCTTTGTCATAGAAACTCTTCTTCTCTTCAACACACCTTTACACTTATCTCCAATGATTTGATCTTCAAAATTATTCTTCTACACATACTTAGGAGTCTTAGGATTCTTTTTTCGAGCTCCTTCCTCTTCCATTGTCATCTCTTTTTCTTTCTCTTCTTCTTCTTCTTCTTCTCTACAAGGAGTATCATCAAATTTATATCTTTCTATTAGCACTAAGCTCTAATATGATTCTTCATCCACTTTGATACTTTCACTTTCAACCATATTCTTT
Source organism: Sequoia sempervirens (assembly GCA_007258455.2). Classification (NCBI taxonomy): domain Eukaryota; kingdom Viridiplantae; phylum Streptophyta; class Pinopsida; order Cupressales; family Cupressaceae; genus Sequoia; species Sequoia sempervirens. Next base: position 8,760,474 of record VDFB02000008.1, on the reverse strand, counting down.
ATCCTTTTGTTATAGCACCAGTACGCCTTACTCTTTGTAGAATATCCAAGGAAGATACCTTCATCTGATATTGCATCAAAATTTATGAATTTTTATTCATATCTCCTAATATAAAATTTTCTTCAAAAACACTTTGAAATATTTCACAGTAGGAGGTTTTCCATACCATAGTTCATAGGGATTCTTTGAACTATTCACTCTTGCTTGTCCTCTATTAAGAATGTACATTGCAGTATGAATTGCTTCTTTCCAGTAGACTTCCAATAGATTTTCTTCCTTCATCATGGCTCTTGCTACTTCTTGAATTGTCCTATTCTTCCTTTCCATAACTCCATTCTACTGAGGATTCCTAGGAGTTGATAAATATCTCTTTATCTCATGATCTTCACAAAAAATGTCAAACTCATTGGAGGTGAACTCACCACCTTTTCCAGACCTCAAACATTTTATTTTTTTCAAATCCATTTCATTCTCAACCATAGAATTAAATGCTTTAAAATTATCTAGAGCTTTTTATTTTTATTTGAGAAATGTCACTCAAGTCATTCTATAGAAATCATCAATCAACAACATAAAATACTTGTCTCCTTGATAGATTCTTATTCTAGTAGGCCCACATAGGTACGTATGCACCAACTCCAAGGGTCCTATAGTAGAATGTTCTTTAGTTCTAAACCTCTTCTTTGTTTGCTTTCCAAACTGACACTCCTTGCAAATTGCATTGATAGGCTTGGTAATATTTGGCATATCTCTCACAACTTCAGTAGAACTAATTTTTACTAGGTTTCCAAAATTGATGTGACCCATTCTTCTATTCCATAGCCAACTCTCATTGATTTGAGACATAAAGCACTTAACACCACCACCTTTGCGTTGATCAACATTTCCTTTTGTCCTTGTTCCTATTGCAACCAATGTTCTAGATATTCCTTTTTTTATTTGAAAACCATCATCCTAAAATAACAAATTGTATCCTCCACTACACATCTGTCCTACACTATGAATATTATGTCAGAGACCCTTGACATGTAAATAACATCATCTATTTTATGCTTTCCATCAAAATTAATTGAAAATTTTCCATAGATCTTAGTAGATATATCATCACCAAACTTAACAAGACCACCATCATACTTTTAAAGCTTAAAAAACTTACTCTTATCACATGTCATATGATTTGAGCATTCACTATCAATTATCCAATAGTTTCTTTCCTCTCTTGCATGAAAAGTAGACAACATATTTCCTCAATATTATGACCTATTTCTAAAGCACTTTTCTTCATTTATCTTTTAGGTTCAATAGAATTATTTCCAAAATTTAAAGCCATGAACAAGAATTCATCACTTCCATCATCCAAATAGTTTGATTCCTTGGCATCAAACACACCATGTTCTTCATTAACATAATAACCCTTCTTCAGATTTGACACCAAGATTATTTTACATAACCACACCACCACCAATTATTTGACTAATATCTGAACCACACCTGATAATAAAAAATGTGGACACCTTTTGCTCATTGCATTTGGTAGACTTAGGCATTTAAGATCGCACTCAAATCACCACACTTGATCACATTGGTATCTTTCTCACAACACACAACTCTAGAAATTAACCTTCTATATATATCCTTCATGACCTCAGTCTTATTTAGGTCAGCCTCAATAAAACATATGCATCTCAAACGTGCAACCAACTATAATGACATAAAATGTACTCCTTTACATTTTCTCACTTTTTTTGCCTCCCCTTAATTAATTGGGCTTAATTAAGCCTTTAATTGACCCAATTATGCATTTACAATCCTAATTAATTGTATTTTCTAAAAGGGAAACCCGTATTTAATTAATTCCTACACTTAATTACACATCTTGGAGATTGTGTGTTCTAGGCTTAGGGCCTAGGACCCATTCGCCTAAGGGAAAATGGATCCCCATTAAGCTTTAGAACCCAATTTTTAATATGTTTTTGGTAGAATTTTTGTGATTCAAATTCAAATTTTAAATGTCAGCGTGTAATGTTTAATTGTCGATAAATTAAGGAAATCGCCTATAAATACATAGTTATTTTATCAATTCAAGTTAGAAGTCTAAATTTGCAAATTTCACAAGAGCCAACATTTTTTTTTTATTTTTTTTTTTAACTACAAGAATCGGGTAGCACGACCCCCTATAAACTGCAGTGCACTGGAAAACTTTTTAACATGACAGGTGGCGCTGGCGCGACACGCCCTCTAGTACCACGGGGTTGGGGGAGACTAGACCTTGTGACCAATCTTCTGCAACAAGAAATATTTAGCTAGCCGAGCTAGGGCCCCAACCCCAATATTATTATAAAAGGTGCTCAAGAGCATATTTATTAGTCATTTATTGTAGAATTCAAGATCTCAAGCATCATGCCAAATTCATTTGCATTCAAGCATGTTTTTGGAGCTAACATTGTGATGTAGCTTTCAATCATTCAAGTCAAGAATCAAGCTATCAAATCAAGCATCCAATCAAGCCATTCATGCAAGATCAAAATATTAGAGAGATTTGTTAGACTTCAGTCCTCTAAGGATCTCCATTCAAGGGTTTGGTGAGTTGTGACATAACATTGTTCATTCATCATTCCTTACTTTAATCATTATTTTGTTTCAAGGTTTAATTACCAAACTAGGTTTTGACCAAGCCAAAACCTTATCCATCAAAAAAAAATTCTCTCATGTGTATGTGTATATCTTAGGTTGAAGAAAGGATTGAAGTTGAAGATATAAAAATTGCAAAATTGCAAAATTGTTGAAGTTGTCACAAAAAGTTGTCAAGGCCACGGAAACTCAAATCCCAATTTTTTTTCAGATTTTTTTGCAATGAAACCTGGGGGAAAATCCATCTTAGATCCATCTCCAGAGGTTCCTAAAAATTGAGGATTTTTTTTGTACAAGGACCCATTTGCCATTTTTGGATGGCTAGGCACCACTTTTGGTGACAGGTTTTTAGTGTCTTACCTTCTTCAAATCTATCAGAATTTTGTTGTTTTTGTTAGTATTATGCTTCATCTACATGATCCAAGTATTTCATTGCATATTTGAGTTCATATGATATTTAATTTTTATCTCCCCAAAGTGTTGTTTGAGCAAATTTTACCCCATCCTCTATCATAAGGAAAACAACCAAGATCTCCAATAGGGTTGACTCACCTAACGGTTGAAAGTCAATCCTACGTTTTGGGATTTCTTTTTCCTAATGAAATAAGGAAGATAGGTGCATATATTCTCCATTCACCCATTTTACCATATCACCTCCTATTTTCTTTCATTTCATTTTGGTGAACCCAACATTCTTGTACTATAAACTTTCTAAAATTGGAGTTCATTCAAACCCTATATCTAGGATTTGCATTAGTTTGCATTGCATTACATTATTTTTCATTTCATCTAGGGTTTTCAAGATTGCATTAGTTTTCATTTCATATAGGGTTTTAAATTTACATTTTTCATTGTTTAAAATTTGAAAAAAAATTCAAAAAATTGCATACAAATTACATTTATTTTGCATAGTACTTGCATATTAGTGTAATTTCAATCATTTACATTAGAAAATTTAGTCAAAATTAGATTCAAAAAGTTTCGTCTTTGTTCACTTTTTTTCCTTTATTGTACTTGCATTTAGACACCAAAATCTGGAAAAATTTGTCACAGAAACCACAATTTGCAACCTAGAATAGAGAGCACAAGCAATAACTCAAAATTTGCATTTTTCATTTTGTAGTCTTCTGCACTTCGCAGATCCGTTGGTAAACCACTATTTCAGTCTGTCTATTTTGGGGAATTACTATTTTATGCATTAGGTTTAATAATCCATTTAGTTTAGCCATTTTAAATCATTCCAAAAAAAAATAGTATTGAAAATCATTAGATTTGTAGGACAATTGTTTACATTTTTGAAGCATTGCATAAGTTGGATAGATTATTTTTTATTTTTGGCACACAATGTTATCATCTTTCCTTTCCAATTATTCCAAGAAAAATCTCATTAACAAGCATGTTAGTCATTCTTCCAATATATTTTCTAGTTATGAGAGTCTCTTAGTGCAAGAGAGTAAAATTGTTGACACGTTCCTTAATTCTACATTGTCTATCCTTCACTCATCCCTTAATATATATCCTATTTGTCAGGATGTTTTGATACAAGAGGATGAAATAATAGACAATCATGACAATCATAGTTTCTCTTCTCCTAATACCTCTCCTACTTGTGATGAAGGTATCTTGGTGTTAAAAGATACACTCATTGAGAGTCATGACAATCATGTTTGCTCATCTCCTAAAAAATCTCCTACTTGGGAAGATATCATGGCACAAGAGGATGAGATCTTTGACACATTTCTTAAAATCTCTCTACCTAGTCTTAATTCATCTCCCAGTATTTCTCCCATTTGTGAAAATGATGTGATAGAAGAAGATGCAAGCATTGAAAATCATGAAAATCCTATTTGTTCTTTTCCTAACACCTCTCCTACTTGTGACGAAGGTGTATTGGTGTTAGAAGGTTCAACCATTGAGAATCATGACAATCTTTCTTGCTTCTCTCCTAAAACATCTCCTATTTGGGAGGATATTTTTGGATAAAGATGAAAAGAAGGCTTCCTTAGATGAAGATGATAAGGTGATATTAGACTTCCCCTTGCTAGAAGATCATCAAAATGAGGATAGGTTTGTGGAGGTTCTAAACATTAGATCTCCCTTGATTATTGGGCCTCCTAAGTCTCCTCTAATTCTTGGACCTCCTAAGAGTCCTCTAATTATTGGACCTCCCAAATCATCTCTTGAGCCAATTCTTATCATAAGACCACCTCAACACAACCATTACCTCTAGAAGATATCTTGAATTTTGCAAGGAAACTTACTAGTAACAATGTTTCACAACAACCTAATTATAATAATGTTTCTCATACATACAACACAAGGAACAATAGGCAACCAAAGACCATGCCTACTTCGTTACTATTAGAATTGATGCCTCAATCTCACAGGCTGAAACCTCTGAGAAAGCATGGTCACTATGACTAGGGAGATGTTTGGCCGACCTACTAGTTGATCATGAACTGTCACTGTGACCTCCTGAATGTCTTGGTGATCGGCATCTGAAACCTTCGACGTAACCTTGGACTATTGGAATGATGTCTCAGTGACAATAGGAAGTCTTGTCGATATCAGCGTGACCTTTGGTCTATCTGGCTGATGTGGTAATCGGTATGACTTGCTCCTATTGATATGAAGTCTTGTAGAGTGGAAAGTCTGGCCAACAAAGCCACATGTGATCGGGTGTTTTCCGTGAGACTCCTAGCGAATGGAGTCATCGGAGAAACACAAGGACTTTGGTATGAAGTCTCAACAAATGTGGAATGTTTGGCCGATGGTTGGACTCTTCGGTATGACTTGAAGGCATCGGTATGATGTCTTGGTGAAGAGCATTTGTCTTGCCGATGGGAATCCTGATGTCGGTATGACCTCTCAGTGAAAGTGATAAGTCTTGCCGACTCTTGTTTGGTGTTTGGTATAACATGAAGGCATCGGTATGATCTCTTGGCAAAGATGATAGTCTTCGATGGGAAAACTCTTGTCTATGTGACTTGTGAACTTCGGCTATGACCTCTTGGCTAAAGCAAGAAGTCTTGGTCAATCGCTGACATTCGAGTGACCTTGGAACATCGCATGATCTCATCGAATGGCGATTGTCTCACCGATGAGAATAAGTTGAGGTCGAGTGACTTGGGAACTTCGCATGATGCCTTGGCTAGAGCGATAAGTCTTGGCGAGCATACAAGATGATCATCTATGAGTGAGGTATTGGCTGCATAACGGGCGATGTCCGAGTGATAGCTTGTAGAGCTCAATGTAACCTCTTGCCGAGCAGGGATGACTCTGGCTATATCGAGAAGTCAAGTCTTGTAGCATCTGGGGACATCGCTAGTGTCTCACCATTATGCGACAAGTTGATCGCTTGTTGACCTATTGGAAGACTGCCCCACGCGGTGTGACCTAGACGTATTATCTTCTATGCAAGGAAGTGGAAACATCTACGATGCTGAGTTGGATGATTCGATAGTTGTGATCTGACAGTTGGAAACAAACTGATTCATAGAGCCGGTGAGAACAAGAGAAAAAAAGAAGACAGAGAGAGAGGGAGACCGAGAGAAAATTGAGGGAGGGCCATGTGGTCAAGGTAGAAGTGCCAAGGCCATGAGGCCAAAGCAAAGGAAGAGAGAGGCAGGGTTATGCTGTTGGAATCTCTCCTGATCATGAATCATGTTTGATCTCTCTCTTGTTGATCTGCACTATATACTGTGTGAGGGCATTGTAACACCGCGAAGATTATATATGGTCCGATGGTTTGATCGGGCTGCTACCAAATTGTATCCGTAATGAACAAGATGTAATCTCTCGGTGCTGCTATGAGCCTAGATTTCATTGTAACCTCTGTTGAATAATACACAATGGCTCAATCTTTGGAGTGTGGGGTTTTAATCAAGGGTTTTCCCCCCACGAAATCTTTGTGTTTTGGTTTTCTGTCTTATCTTTCATATGTGTTGATTCTATTTCTAGAATCTGTTATTGCTTGTTGTTGAATTTACATGTGCTTCTCTCAGAAGGATCAATGTGGGAAATAAATTGTGTATGTTTCCACATTAGGACATAGTTGTACATGTCTTTGAGGCAATCTAATTGGAATTGAAGTTACCAAAGGCACCACTCTTCTTGGAGATTTCTCTGAGATGCCTAGATCTTTCCCTTACAAGTGGTATCAGAGCCTTCTTTTGGTTGTTGGTTCTGGGTATTTCTCCTATGAAGATTTCTTAGCTTGTTTGGCTAGAGGAAATAGAGGAATGGACTAATTTATTGATCCTTTTGGTGAGTGGAAGTCTTGTGATATTCAGAGACAACATGCAACTTGAAGGATGGTGGAGATGGAAAAGGGAGTTGATCATGTTGTTTTGTTGTGATCTGTGTCTCCTGGTTGGTAGCAGTATAACTTTGGTGTATGAGGTGGATTTTCTTTTCTCCATGGTTGTGTAGTAGTAAAGCTTTCATATTGGGTGTCTGTGAAAAAGGCTCCTTGATGATATGGAGAAGCCTAGGTTGTTTCTCAGCCATGGATGAGAGTGCTTATGCTAGGTGATGTCTCCTGGTGTTGGAAGGCATGGTTTCCTATTAACCTCGAATACATAAAGGCTATGGAGTTAATCATTAGATGATTTGCAAGCTTCTAAAATAGCTTTTCTCTTCTTTCTCGGATGCATGTACATGTTGGTGGTTTAGATTTCATTCGAAGAGGCCCGATTTTCAAACCTGTTTCTTTTAAGGATGTTTTGTAATTCTGTACGGCTTTGTGGTTTTGCAAGTTTTTACATGGTTACAAAACCAGATTATATGGAGTTGTTGTTGCCGCATTTCTAGAGCCCGGCTTTGGGGTGCTGGGTCGAGACATAGGCTAGCCTCACATGCATGCTTGCATGGCTTGAGGAGGCGATTTCCAGATGGGGTGTTGGTGTGGTTTTTCACCAGCATTCCCCGTGGTGATGGGACTTTGATTATGGTGCTCGCTAGGACATGATTGAAAATCAGGTTTGATGGATCCACGTTTGAGTCATGTTGTCTACTGGTTATTCTCTTTGAAATCCTGCTGCAGCTTTCCAATGTGATGATGGGTTTGTATGTTTGATGTTTCAGGATCTATGAGTTATGTGGTTCATGGATTAGCTACCCATTGGCTGCGTGGAGATAACTTGATGTGGGATTGTCTTTATCCACTTAGGTTGATTCATTGCTGGTGCATATTTGTTAGTTGGCCTTGTCTGTGGTCACTTGTGCATTGGTGTGATTTCTTTGAGATGAAAGGATGGATACTATTGAGTACCTGAATAGTCGGTTATGGGAACCTGAAGCAGGTGGTCATGATGCTTGGAGAGCTCTGATGTCACATTTCAATGGGAGCTTTAGCATTGACTGTGGGTTCATCACATGGTGGTCAATGGTCTTCTTTAGTGTTGCAGATGTTTCAAGGGGGGGCTTTTAGATCCTGTTGTTGTAGAAGGGTTCTTTCGCATTTTCATGGACATTATTTGAAGATGTGCAACATCTTGGATCCATGGAGGACGCTTGGAGTCTTTGGCTGAGGTGTTGGTGGTGCTTGACAGGTGATGTTGGTTTTGAGTCTATTTGCTTTATGTCATGTATACTCTTGTTTGTGCACTGGATTTTTGGCATTGTGCATTGTACTTGAGACTATGGTGAGTCACTTGAAGCATGGTATCTCCTATGGGGATGTAGATCATGGTGTCATGATAAGTTCCTGATTCAGATGATTGGAGCTTTGACAGTGGTCTGGTAATTCTTTCGTATTGGGTGCTTTGATTATTTGCTTGATACTTCGTGATAGTGCAATAATGCAGTTGAATTTTATCATGAGATGATCGTTGCTAGTACTCATGGATACATGGAGAATAAGGTGAGGCTATTTTTCTCTTATGAGAGAAGTGTTGCTGATTGGTATTCTTGATGAAGTTTTTTAGCAGAAAGTCCAAGAAGCCTACACCTTAGTTGAACGTGAGTTCAATAAAAGACCTATGAGGAGATTGCTCTTGGATTAATCATGATGGCTTGTATATCTTGAAGGAGTATTCTCGTTCCCACTCTTGGTCTACTCGGCAGTTTATCTGAGAGGTATTTGGCCCTTTATATCTTTCAGATGTGTTTTATGTTTACTTTCATGATATGGATCTTGAATTGTTGTTTAATGGTTATGGAGGATTCATAGTGGAAGTTGTACAGTTTCTTTTATCTCCTTGAGTTTCTATGTTATTTACTGATGAAAATTGGTAGCAGATGATGTTTGGGCTGATTTCTTGAAATGGGAAATGATGTAGTTTGGTCTTCTTGGAGAGGTTTACATCCATGTTTTTAAAGTTGGTTTGATCTTGGTGATTGAACAGATGGATTTTGTTAAGGATTTTCTTTTGGGATGTGAAGGAGATCATTCTTGACACAGCTGGCTGTTAGAAGTGTATGTAGGAGGATGTTCTATAGGAAGATGATGCGCAGAGTTTCTCTCTATGGTCGTGAAGGTTTGTGGTGAGAGAAATTTTTCTTGTAGCGGTTTGTTGCAGGATGTGCATGTCATTGTGGATATTTCCTTGGTACTACATGGTTAGATTTTCTATGTGTCGTTATTGGTAGACTTGTGATGTCTTTTTTTGAGTGGCATGAGTTTACTAATGCTGATACCTTATGAGGTATGTGAGATTGGATGGAATAGCATGAGTTGTGGGTGCTATTTTTAGTTGCGTGGGTTTATCAGTTGGATGGGAGCAGTTAGTCTGACTGTTGTTCTAGCTGGTGTTTTTGTCTTGTTTTTGGATAATGACTTCACTATTGTGTTCTGATTGAAGCTTTGAAGCTGATATTGCTTTTGTATAGCATTTGAGCATAGTGAAGTGGTAGCAGTATCTTGTTGATGATATTATTGGGATCTTTTGTTTGTGTTCATTGGAATGGTGCTTATTCACCTTGGCTTGAATCTTTCTTCCACAAGTGGCATGTTGGAAGATGACAGGGTTTGTTTCCTGAATGGTGGACATCTTGGATGTTGGTGCAGAATTCTTGATGGAGCATGAGAGCATGTTTGAGGTCTATGTGGTTTCCTAGAAGGCTGTGATCGATTGCTTTGTTGGATAGTGAGTTGCAGTTGGATGCCTGGTCTTTGTTGTAGATTGTCTGGTGGACTGTTATCTGTGGAATCTTGTTGGTCGGGTGTCTTGAGCATTGCATGGTCTGAACTAGTGGAGCTAGTATGATCTTAGTTACTGGTTGCTTTGGAGGTGCCTGTGTGATCTTCGTCAAGTGGGAGATTGTTGGAATTGATGCCTCAATATCACAGGCTGAAACCTCTGAGAAAGCATGGTCGTTGTGACTAGGGAGATGTCTAGCCAACCTACTAGTTGATCCTGAACTGTCATTGTGCCCTCCTGAATGTCTTGGCGATTGACATTTGAAACCTTCGGCGTAACCTTGGACTATCGGAATGATGTCTCGGCGACAATAGGAATTCTTGCCAATATCGGCGTGACCTTTGGTCTGTCTGGCCAATGTGGTAATTGGTATGACTTACTCCTATCGATATGAAGTCTTGGCTACAGTCGAAAGTCTGGCTGAAAAAGCCACATGTGATCGGGTGTTTTCAGTGAGACTCCTAGCGAATGGAGTCATCGGAGAAACACAAGGACTTTGGTATGAAGTCTCAGCGAATGTGGAATGTCTGGCCGATGGTTGGACTCTTCGGTATGACTTGAAGGCATTGGTATGATGTCTTGGTGAAGCGCGTTTGTCTTTCTGATGGGAATCCTGATGTCGGTATGACCTCTCAGCGAAAGGGATAAGTCTTGTCGACTGTTGTTTGGTGTTCAGTATAACATGAAGGCATCGGTATGATCTCTTGGCGAAAGACGATAGTCTTGCTGATGGGAAAAATCTTGTCTATGTGACTTGTGAACTTTGCTATGACCTCTTGGCGAAAGCGGTAAGTCTTGCCGACTGTTGGACATTTCAGAGTGACCTTTGAACATCGGTATGATGTCTCATCGAATGGCAATTGTCTCGCCGATGAGAAATGTTGAGGTCGATGTGACTTGGGAACTTCGGTATGATGCCTTGGCGAGAGTGATAAGTCTTGGCGATAGCAATACAAGTGATGATCATCGATATGAGGTCTTGGCAACACGGCGATGTCTGAGTGACAGCTTGTGAGTTTGGTGTAACCTCTTGCCGATAGGGATGACTCTTGGCGATATCAATAGTCAGGTCTTGTGGCATCAAGGAGACACGGTTAGTGTCTCACCGACATGTGACACAAGTTGATTGTTTGTTGACCAGTTGGATGACTGTCCTATGTGGTGTGACCTAGATGTATTATCTTCTATGCAAGGAAGTGGAAACATCTATGATGTTGAGCTGGATGATTCGATAGTTGTGATCCGACAGTTGGAAACAAACTGATATATAGAGCCGGTGAGAACAAGAGAAAAAAAGAAGACAAAGAGAAAGGGAGACCGAGAGAAAATAGAGGGAGGGTCGTGTGGCTGGCAGAAAGGCCGAGGCCATGAGGCCGAAGCAAAGGAAGAGAGAGGCAGGGTTATGCTGTTGGAATCTCTCCTGATCATGAATCATGTTTGATCTCTCTCTTGTTGATCTGCACTATATACTGTGTGAGGGTATTGTAGCAGTGTGAAGATTGTATGGTCTGATGGTTTGATCAGTTGCTACTAGTTGTATCCAGAATGAACAAGATGTAATCTCTAAAAAGGCTATGAGCCCGGATTGTATTGTAACCTTCATTGTTGAATAATACAATGGCTCGATCTTTGGAGTGTGGGGTTTTTTACCCGAAAGGGTTTTCCCCACATAAATATTTGTGTTTTGGTTTTTTGTCTTATCTTTCATATGTGTTTATTATGTTTCTATATTTTGTTATTGCTTGTTGTTGAATTTACATGTGCTTCTCTCAGAAGGATCAATGTGGAAATAAACTATGTCTGTTTCCGCATTAGGACATAGTTGTACGTGTCTTTGAGGCAATCTAATTGGAATTGAAGTTACCAAAGGCACCACTCTTCTTAGAGATCCTTAGAGGACTAAAGTCTAACACATCTCTCCAAGGTATTGTTCTTGCATGAAATGGCTTGATTGGATGTTGATCTTGATGCTTTATTTGATGCTTGAATGCTTGAAACCTACATCACAATGTCAACTCTAAAACATGCATAGATGCAAAAAACTTTGACATGATGCTTGAGATCTTGAATGTTGATGTAGAAGACTGATAAATCTACTCTTCAATGCTCTTGACAATAATATTTTCTCTTGTGAAAGTTTCCCTCTTTTTAAATGTTTTGAATTGATAAAATAACTGTGTTTATAGATGATTTTCTAATTACTCGAATATTAAAATTCCAAAGTTGAAAATTGCAACTTGAATTGGGATCATTAAAATACCACCAAAAACATATTTTAAATTGGGTTCTAGAATCTAAAGGGGACCTAAATCCAGGACACACAATTTTCAAGGTGTTTAATTTGATGTTTTCAATTGTTTAATATAGGTTCCCCTTTTGGAAAAAAACATTAATTAGGCTTTTCAATGCATAATTGGGTCAATTAGAGGCTTAATTAAGTCCAATTTAATTAGGGAACTCAAACATAGTGTGAAAATTTAAATGAGTACATTTTTCTACACTAAATTTATCCCCCACTTTAGTGAGAGTATGAACTTGCATTCAAAATCACACTAAAGTAGACAAATATATGTCAAGAGGGGTCCAAGTGCACAAATGTTGATGGGATAGGTTAACAAAGATCTAGAAGGGTGATCAATCCCCCAGGATCTAAGATTCGATGGTAAACCAACATAAGCACAAAGGGACACATATGAATGTATGATATGAAGCAACAATACAAGATACACAAACATACAATGCCAAAATTAATGCAAAGATGAAAGAAAGATGGCCTATCAAGTTGTATTATACCACATCCATCGAATACACTCATAAGGTTGTAAAATCACTTATGAAACACATGGCTCCACAAGAAAGAAAGTTGTGTTATGATCAGTGTCCATGAAAAATATGCCCACAAGGGCTAGTGCAATCTAGTATACACTATGTGAGCTCATAAGAAAGTGAGAAACACACTCTAGGTCAGTATATACCCACGAAAAGGTGGTTTATGGGAAAGTCATGCCAAGTCTATAGGCTCCCATAAGTCAACCATACCAAAATTTATACTCATTGATAAATTTTGATACATGATCAATATGCTATACTAATGCTACACTAAGTTCAACTTCCATGAACAAAGTGAAGCAAGATGTCAAACAAAACTCACCTCAGGGGATGAAAATAAATAATTCCAATGTAATGATCACACTTCCTAGGAGATGTATGATATCATAACTAAGAAGGGACATGAAAATTATGAATGGGGGATAATATGCCCCCCACTTAAAATTTCAACTACTTGATATGTTGGTATTTTAAGTAGAAAGAGAGAAAGAGAGGATCCTTGTGTTGCAGGTATGAGCAATTTTTGTTGGTGTTGCCATTGATGTCAACATATTTCATTATGTTGCAGATTGTACGTGTATAGCTAATATGTTGTTGAGATGTTGTGAGTACATGGAGCTATCTTTATGATGTTGTAGATGTGTTGGTTTGATGAGTTTCCAAGTGCTTTTGAGAAAATTAATAAAGAAAAGAAGTCAGAATGATGAAAGTGTTTAGAATGTGCTCTGATATGTGCTTTGAATTCCTCCTGTGTTGATCCTATGCTTGTATGGATTTGAAGGTTTGATAATGGTGATCTTGTGGTGATATCTCCTATGTTTTATCTTTCGGTTTGATGGTACGTGAAAGTTACGCTCACCGGTATATGAATTATTCTGGAAGAGTTGGTCTTTTGTGGACTAGGAGAAATATTTTTTCTCTACAGTCCTCCTTTGTTTCATTTCAGATCTTGCAGATTTGGGATATGTCTTGTGAAGGTCTTTTTTGTGCTCTGTAAAAGAGGTCTAAAATTTGGTGATCTGAAAGTCATGTTTTAGTGTTTTCAGTGTGAGTTTGTACAGTTCAGATGGACTGGTGAAAGGTGTTCAGTGTTTGATGTTTGTTGCATTTTTTGTGGATGTATCTAGAAGATTCTAAAATGTATTCTCATGCATAATGAAGTGTGTTGTGGTGTCTTTGTGTCATCTTATTGTTGGGAAGCATGTGCATCATTATTCTTTTGTGTTTTCATTCAGTTTGGCCAACCTGGTGTTTACACTTTATTTGAAGAATAAAATCTAATTAAGGAAGTGTGTGGTTGATTCAAGATATTATTTATGGATTTTGAAAGAAAAAAATTATTGGTCCATTCTAATTCCTTTCCATTGTGGCAATGTTGAGTTGCCAACCTAACTTGAATTTATGAAATGAGTTATTTGTGGCCGACCTTGGAGAAATTTTCTAAGGTTGAGGATGGTATAAAATCAAGTCGAATTGTGAAGAGTTGTATGACAATGTGATGCAAAGTGACAAAATTAAGCCACAAATCATAAGAGTAGAAGTGTGTGTGAGTGAGTTGTGACAGCAGTTCTTCATTGTGTTAGATTCCTTAAGGCAATGAGCTAAAGGTTTCTGCAATCCTTATTCAAGCTGCGGATGTGTGTTAATTGTTGTGGTGGATCTTTTGTTCTCTTTTGTATCTATAGGAAATGAGCCTCCTTGTTGGACAATGAGTCCTTTTTGTAGGAAGTGAGCCTTTGTACTTGGACAATGAGTCATCTTTTGGGTAGTGAGCCTTTGTATTCAGTTTTTAAATCTTTTATATTGTGATTTAACCCTCACCATGGTTTTTCCATTATTGGGTTTTCCACGTAAAAATTTGGTGTTCATTGTGTTGTTTTACTTTTTGTTATGTGTTTCATGCTCTTACTTAATAAAAAAATAGTGTGGTTATGGAATTAATAAGTGTTGAAGTTTTTAGTTTGAATTTTGTGACAACTGATTCACCCCCCCTCTTAGTGGTCCTGCGCCTGTTTAACACCTTGGAAATAATGCACACCTCCCAAAAACTAGTTATCCTTTCTCCCCAATCATAGAGATAAAGACAACAACCAAAAATTATCATGTTGTTGCCAAGAGAAATGTGGTTGCACTTAAAATTGTATCAACGTGAATGATAATGAGAAAGACACATGAAGCTACCAATGCCACATAGTGATGAGCAACATGATAGGATGAAAATCATTATCAATTAGAGGGAATAAGTGCATCGACACAAGGAAGAGCACATAAATTCTTAAGATGTTAAATTCTATTACTCAAAGCCTTACACTCATTATTAGAATGACCATGAACTTGATGATATGTACAAAATGAACTTTATTATAAAATTTATTTTGTGTTCTTGGAGGGAGAGATATCAATCAAGCTTGGAGAAGCCTCAACAAGGTACCCTCTTGATAAATGGTAGAATATGTTTCTATATTTTGTGAAAAATATATTTCTTGCTTACTACAAGGTGTCATACATACACAAGTCTCTCTAGATTGTGATATTTTGTACTTTCCCTTAAAGGAGGGTGTAAAATCTAGTTAACTCCAATTATTACTAAGACGTGTTGAAGATTTCCTAGGAGTGTTTTGTATGATGGCATTGATATTAAGCAAAGGTTTCTTTGATGCTTTCATTTCTTTCGAAGGACAATAACCAAGACCACTAGTTGTTTATTTTGTTTTAGGCTCTATGGGGACATAGATACCTTGTTCTATAGCACCACATCCTTTTCCATTATATCCAAGTTGTTTCAAAATTTTGTAACCTCTCATAAATTTTTTCCATTTCTTTTGGATTTGGTGGTTTCTCATGATCACACTCATCATATGTGGATGTATAATTTTTTCTTTCCTCTTCTTTGCTAAAATTTCTGGACTCACACATGTTTGATGACTTTTCTTGTGTGGATATTATGCCATCTTCTTTCTCTTCACCTAATTTGTGTGTAATCTTGTATTCTCCCATGAATGTAGGAGTGAAATCCAATGAACCCCAATCATCATACAATAGCTTTGTGACTTCTTCAATATTCTTCTCTTTTTCTTCCTCTTGCACGAGTTCTACTTTTGAAGTTGGTATCAATATTTTCAAAGTACTTTCCTTGTCTTACTCAGTGTGCAAAAAAAATTCTAGGTGAGGGTTAGACTGGATTGTATAAACCTTGTTGTTATAGACATATTTCATTAAATGATGAAGAGTTGAAGGTACCCCATTCATTTCATGAATCCAAGGTTTACCCAAGAGAATATTATATGAAATATTATTGGTCATGACATAGGATTTTTCAATGTGAACTTTCCAACTCTAATAGGCAACATTATCACACCAAGTGGTTGTTTTCCCACATTATCAAATCCAAAAATAGATAAAGAATCAGGTTCAATCATAGTCTTGTCCACTCCAATATTATCTAAGAGGTTTACACTACACACATTAAGAGTCGAATCATTGTCAATGAGAGTTTGTGTTATCCCACACTTATTAATGACAATGATTACCATGAAAGCCTCATTTTTTTTTTGTACTTCTATTGGAGGTAACTCATCCTAATGGAATGTAATGTCTAAGTTGACCGATTTCATACCTTGAATTAGGGTTGCTACATCATTTTTTTGTGCACTAGGAGGGAAAAAAAAAATTAATCATTTTGAAGCATGCTATGGTAATTAGGTGAAGCTTGAATAAAATCCCATAAGGATCTCTTAGCAGGAGTGTTGTGAATTTGTTCTACAAGATCATACTCCTTTCCACTATGCAAAGGAAAACAAGGAGCACTATGCAAGATAGGTTGAAGGAGTGGTAATGAAGTAGGTATGGTTTGTGGTTGCCTATTGTTCCTTGTGTTGTATGTATGAGAAATGGTATTATAACTTAATTGTTGTGAAACATAGTTACTAGTGAGTTGCCTTGAAAAGTTTAAGATAACTCCTGGAGGTTGTGGTTGGTGTTTTGGTGGTCCTATGATAATAAGTGGCTTAGGAGATGACTTGGGAGGTCCAATAATTAAAGGAATCTTAGGAGGTCCAATGATTGGAATACTTTTAGGAGGTCCAATGATTAGAGGACTCTCAGGTCTAGTAATCAAGGGAGATCTAATGTTCAGAACCTCAACAAACTTATCCTTATTTTGATCATCCTCTTGTGCCATGATATATTCCATAGTAGGATAGATTTTAGGAGAGGATCAAACTAGATTTTCATGGAATTCAATGGTTGGATATTCTAAAATAACTTCATCACAAGTAGGGGATATATCAATGGTTGGATTTTCTTTCTTATCAATGATTGCATCCTTTTTTTCAATAATGTCTTCCGAAGTAGGAGAAGAGAAACAAATAGGATTCTCATGGCTCTCAATGATGGGTTCCTCTAACACCAAAATATCTTCTTCAAAAATATAAGAGATATTGGGAGAAGAATGAAGTTGAATTTCATGATTTTCCATGATTTTATTCTCTTTCACTAATTTAGTTTCACACATGGGAGAGGGATCAATGAAAAAAAAAAGAGAGGAGAAATGTCTTCATATCCATATGCTTGTAACAACAATTTCTTAGAGTATTCAACAAGATCTAAAAATAGAACATGAAGTATGATAACAAGAGACTTTTGTAATGAAAATATGATGTAATAATTGTTCTATAGATTTGAAATGCAATAATTTTTCCCAATTTGTAATGCCTAAACTAAATGGATGATTAGACCTAATGCATAAAATATAAATTCTCAAAAATTGATAGATTGAAATAGTGGTTCAGGGGATCTGGGTAGTGCAGAGGACCATTAAAATTCCTAGAAAATATGGTTTTGATAGGCCCTCAAGGACTCATTTTCCCAAGGGTGAATGGGTCCTTATACAAGGCTTTTTAAAAATGAAAAAAATGTAATTTCTAAGTTATTATTTATGCTTTTTGTTCCAAGTTGTAAATTGTGGTTTTTGTGAGATATTTTTCCAGATTTTGGTGTCTTAATGCAAGTGCAATTAGTGACAAAGAGTGAACAAAGTGAAACTTTTTGAAATGAAATTTTGAATCAATTTGCTAATGTAAATGATTGGAAATATACTAATAAGCAAGTACTATACAAAATCAATGTAATGTGCATGCAATTTTCTTGAATTTTTTTCATATTTTAGACAATGCAAAATGAAATTTTAAAACCCTATGTGAGATGAGAACTAATGCAATTTTTATAACCCTAGATGAAATGAAAACTAATGCAATGCAATGCAAAGTAGTCCAACTTCTAGATGTAGGGTTTTAATGAAATCCAATTTCAAAATTTTAGATATTACAATGTCGGGTTCACCAAAATGAAATGAAGAAAATAAGGGTAAAAAATGATGATAAAATGAGATGGGGGTAAATGGGGTGATGCACCTAAATTTATACTTTCATTAGGAAAAATAGATCCACAAAGGTAAGATTGAATTTCAACCCTTAGGTGAGTCAACCTTAATGGAGATCTTGTTGTTTTCCTTATGACAAGATGGGGTAAAATATTCCTAAACAACACTTTAGGGAGAAAAACTAAAAATAGAAAATGAACTCAATTATGCAATCTGAAACTTGAATCATCAATTTAAAGCATAAAATAATTATAAATAACAAACTTCTAGAAGATATGAGAAGGATAAGATACAATGCACCTGTCACCAAAAGTTTTTGTTGAGTGTCCTCCTAAGAAAGATTCACCCTAGGGCGAATGGGTCTTTCTATAGGGATCCAAAATCTAATTTCACAATCCTCTACTCCTAGATCTACACTCTTGATTCCTCCAGGTCTCATTGTCAGAAAGTCAAAATTAAATTCTAAATATTAGTTTTTGTGGCTTGAAAACTTTGATGACAACTTTGATAACTTTGCAAAATTGCACTTTTGATCAATCTTCAATCCTTCGTCACCTGTAAATTTTCACATATAAAGAGAGGGAAAAAAAATTTGTTTTTGGTGAATGGGGGTTTACCAAGTGGTCAAACTCCGTTTTGGTGATTAAACCTTGAAATAAAATGAAATGAAACATGAATGGAAGGAATGATGAATGAAAAATTCTATGTTGCAACTCACCAAACCCTTGAATGGAAATCGTTAGAGGATTGAAGTCTAACACATCTCTCCAAGGTCTTGATCTTGCATGAAATGGCTTTATTGGATGTTGATCTTTATGCTTGAATGCTTGAAACCTACATCACAGTGTTCACTCCAAAAACATGCATAGATGCAAATAACTTTGACATGATGCTTGAGAACTTGAATGCTGATGTAGAAGATTGATAAATCTACTCTTCAATGCTCTAGACAATAATATTTTCTCTTGCGAAAGTTGCCATCTTTTTAGATGTTTTGAATTGATAAAATAACTATGTATTTAAAGATGATTTTCTAATTTCTCGACAATTAAAATTCAAAAGTTGACAATTGCAACTTGAATTGGGATCATTAAAATACCACCAAAAACATATTTTAAATTAGGTTATGGAATCTAAATTAGGTTATGGAATCATTAAAATTGAAATTGCAACTTGAATTGGGATCATTAAAATACCACCAAAAACATATTTTAAATTAGGTTATGGAATCTAAAGGGGACCCATTCACCCAAATCCACAACAAACAATTTTCAAGGTATTTAATTTGATGTTTGCAATTGTTTAATATAGGTTCCCCTTTTAGAAAATGAAATTAATTAGGATTTTCAATGCATAATTGGGTCAATTAGAGGCTTAATTAATTCCAATTTAATTAAGGGACCCAAACATAGTGTGAAAATGTAAAGGAGTACATTTTTCTACACTACAATTGCATTCCATCAAGATGTGTTACCTCCATTAGAAGTGCATAAACAAAATGAGGCTTTGATGATAGTGGTTTCTATTAATAGACATGGAATAAAAATAACTCTCATTAATAATGATTTTGACCTTAATGTGTGTGGTGTAAACCTTTTGGATAAGATTGGAGTGGATAAGACTAAAAATGAAACCGATTCCTTGTTTATTAATGGATTTGATAATGTAAGAAAACAATCACTTGGTGTGATAACATTACCTATCAAAGAAAGAAATATGACATTACAAACTCCTATCCATGTCATGCCTCAATATCTCTCATACAATATTCTTTTGGGTAGACCATGGATCCATGAAATGAATGTGGTACCTTCAACTCTTCATTTTTTAATGAAGTATGTCTATAACAACAAGGTTTATACAAGAAAGGCCGACCCTCAACCAGAAAGTTGTTTACACACTAAGAAAAATAAGGAAAGTCCTTTGAAAATATTGATACCAACTGCAAAATTAGAACTTTTTCAAGAGTAAGAAAAATAGAATAATATTGAAGAAGTCACAAAGCTATTGGATGCTAATTGGGGTTCTTTGGATTTCACACCTACATTCATGAGAGAATGCAAGATTACACAAAAACTAGGAAAAGAGAAAGAAGTTGGCATAATATCAACACAAGATGAATCATCAAAAGCATGTGAGTCCATAAATTTTATAAAAGAAGAGGAAAATACAAATTATACATCCACATATGATGAGTGTGATCACGAGAAACCACAAAATCCAAATCCAAAAGAAATGGAAAAAAATTATGGAAGAGGTTATGAAATTTTGAAACAACTTGGTTATAATGGAAAAGGATGTGGTGCTAGAAAAAAAGGTATCTATGTCCCTATAGAGCCTAAAACACAAGAAAAAACTAATGGTCTTGGTTATTTTCCCTCAAAAGAAATGAAAGTATCAAAGAAAAATTCACAATATCAATGTCATCGTGCAAAAAACTCCTAGGAAATCCTCAAACACATGTCTTAGTAATGAATTGGGTTCACTAGATTTTATACCCCCCTTTACAGGAGAGTACAAAATATCACAATCTAGAGATTCTTGTATATGTATGACACCTTGTAGTAAGCAAGAGATACCTTTGTCACAAAAGAAAGGAACATCTTCTAGTATTGATCAAGAGGGTAATTTTTGGGGATTATTCAAGCTCTCTTGATATCTCTCCCTCCAACAACATGAAATAAATTTTATAACAAAAGTTATTTTTGTACATATCATCAAGTTCATGATCATTCTACTAATGAATGTAATGCTTTGAGTAAAAAAATTCAACATCTTAGGGATTATGTTGCTCTTCCTTGTGTTGATGAACCTTCTTCCTCTAATTGATAATTATTTTCATCCTATCACATCGATAATCATTATGTGGCATTGGTAGCTTTATGTGTCTCGCTCATTGCCTTTCATGGTGGTACAATATTAGGTACAACCATATTTCTCATGGAAAAACCATGATATTCCTTGGTGTGGTTGTCCTTATCTCTATGCTTAGGGGGCAAGGATATATAGTTTTGGAGGTGTGCATTATTTTTAAGGATCCACTCTTCCTCTCTTTCTACTTAAAATACCAACATAGAAAGTATGTTCAAATTTTAACTGGGGGGCATATTGTCCCCCGATCATTGTTTGCATGGTCCCTTCTTAGTGATGATATCACACATCTCCTAGGAAGTGTGACCTTTACATTGGTATTACCTTATTGATATTGGAATTATTTCATTTAGGCATTAATATTTTGACATTTCTTGTTTCACTTTGTTCACAGGGGTTGAATTTAGTGTAGCATTATCATAGAATATTGATCATGTTGTGGCACCTTATCAAAATTATCAGGGAGTATAAATTTTAGTATGGTTGACGTATGGGAACCTATAGACCTGACATGACTTTCCCATTACCACATGTCTTGGGGGATCACCTAGTGTATATCGGATTGCACTAGCCTATGTGAGAATATTTTTCATGGCCATAGAGCATAACACAACTTGCTTTCCTATGAATCCATGTGTTTCATAAGTGATTTTACATCCTTATGAGTGTGTTTGATGGACGTGGCATAATGAAACTTGCTATTTCATCTTTCTTTCCTCTTTGCATTAATATTGACATTGTATGTTTGTGTATCTTGTCTTGCTGCTTCATATCATACATTCATGTGTGTCCCTTTGTACTTATGTTGGTTTTCCATGGGATCTTGATCTTGGGGAATTGACTACATCCTTGATCCTTGTCAACCTATCCCATCAACATTTGTGCACTTGGACCCCTCTTGACATATATTTTTCTACTTTAGTGTGAGTGTGAGCATAAGTTCAAACTCTCACTAAAATGGGGGCTAAATGGAGTGACAAAAAAATATAGTCCTTTAAATTTTCCTACTTTTTTTGCCTCCCTTTAATTAATTGGACTTAATTAAGCCTTTAATTGACCCAATTATGCATTTACAAGCCAAATTAATAGCATTTTCTGAAAGGGAAACCTGCATTTAATTAATGCCTACACTTAATTACACATCTTGGAGATTGTGTGTTCTAGGCTTAGGGCCTAGGACCCATTCACCCAAGGGAGAATGGGTCCCCATTAAGATTTTTAAATATGTTTTTGCAAGCATTTTTATGATCCAAATTCAAATTTTAAATGTCAACTTGTAATGTTTAATTTTCAAGAAATTAAGGAAATCACCTATATATACACAACTATTTTATCAATTCAAGTTGGAAGTCTAAGTTTGCAAATTTCACAAGAGCCAAAATTATTATCGAAGGCTTTCAAGAGAAATTTTATCAGTCATTTATTGCAGCATTCAATATCTCATACATTATGTCAAAGTTATTTGCATTCAATCATGTTTTTGGAGCTAACATTGTGATGTAGGTTTCAAGCATTCAAGTCAAGATTCAAGCTATCAAATAAAGCATCCAATCAAGCCATTCATGCAAGATCAAGATCTTAGAGATATGTGTTGGACTTCAGTCCTCTAAGGCTCTCCATTCAAATGTTTGGTGAGTTATGACATAGCATTGTTCATTCATCATTCCTTACTTTTATCATTATTTAATTTCAAGGTTTAATTACCAAACTAGGGTTTGACCAAGGAAAACCCGTATCCACCAAAAGAAACATTTTTTCTCTCTTGAGTATGTGTAGATCCTAGGTTGAAGAAAGGATTGAAGTTGAAGATCTAAAAATTGCATTGCAAAGTTGTCAAAGTTGTCACAAAATGTTGTCAAGGCCACATAAACTTAGATCCCATATTTATTTCTAACTTTTTTGTAGTGAAACCTAGGGGGAAAGGCATCTCAGATCCATCTCTAGAGCCTCCTGAAATTTGAGGAAAATTTTGTACAAGGACCCATTCACCATTTTTGGATGGCCAGGAACCACTTTTGGTGACAGGTTTTTAGTGTCTTGCCTTCTTCAAATCTATCAGAAGTTTGTTATTTTTGTTAGTATTATGGTTCATCTACATGATCCAAGTCTTAAATTGCATATTTGAGCTCATTCAGTATTTTATTTTTATCTCCCAAAAGTGTTGTTCAAGAAAATTTTACCTTGTCCTCTATCATATGGAAATTACAAGATCTCCCATAGGGTTGAATCACCTAAAGGTTGAAAGTCAATTTTACCATTGGGGGATCTCATTTCCTAATAAAATAGAAGAAAGATAGGTTCATTACACCCTTATTTTCCCCTTTCTATTTTTGGTAAACTTACATTGGTGAACCCCTATGAACCTATTTTTCTTTGTTTCGCCAACAAATAGATTGACACCAAACACTTATGTGGTGGAAAGAAGTGAAGGAATACCATGAAAAGGGTTAACGAGGACCAAAATCTACATCAACACACTTTACCATGCTTCCACAAACAACAAATAACCTTTGTAATTAGTGCTAGTACTCTAGGTCAACCAAACCTATTCTAACACTAACAAGCTTGCAACCACATACACAACTCTCCAGGTATGGAAACAACATGTAGACCACAAAGAAAAATCACACAAAATTATAACATCATCAAAATATTTTTCAGTATTGCCACAACCACCTACAACTAAGAATACTTAACATCCTGTGCAACCAGCCACACTACCACAAACATACAACTCACTAACCAACCTTATAGAATAATTGAACACACAACACTCCAAGGGAAGATAGGTACATAAAATATTATCATGTTCCCAAATATGTAAAATAAGAAACCTCAACACAAAGAAATTTAGAGAAATTCCATTTCTCCTAGACAACCTTCTTCATATTCCAACATACTGTCAAACACATCTTCCACTGTTGCACGATCCAGAACTTGAAACTCTAGATATAACACCTCTAAAAACCTCTGATCAGCTCATCCAAATTGCACAAGCAGATATTGAACCATTAATAAATGTGAAGCACAACATAGACCACAACTATGTCACCTTGTACACACTCTTATTCAAATTTTCTCAAAAGCACTTGGAAACCAAGTGAATCAGGTGCATTAACAACATCACAAACACCTTCTCATCAACACCACACTAGAGATTACAAAAATCTCCCCAACACAAAAAATATCCCCATCTATAACACTTTCTCAACACCACACTAAAGGTTGACATCAATGACAACACTAAGGACAACATAGTGCACCACTCTCCCTATTGACATCAATGACAACACAAATCTCCAATAACTTATTCTTCACAGGCCTAGACAACATAATGAGAAGATGCATCCATGAAGATGAAGTATATGATATCCTTAGAGCATTCCATGATAAATCATGTGGGGGAAACTTTTCAACAAAGAGGACAACTCTTAAAATTTTGAATACTGGTTATTTTTGGCCAACTCTACATAAAGATGCAATGGAATATACTAGAAGTTGTGATAGATTTCAAAGAATGGGAAGGCCAAAAAAAAATAGATGAAATTCCATTGTGGCCACAATTAGAAATAGCACCATTTGAAAAATTGGGATTAGACTTTATTGGCCCCATTTCACCAACATCAAACAACAAAGAGTACATACTAGTCTGCTCAAATTACCTTACAAAATGGGCAGAGGTTTAGGCTTTACATTTTGTAAGAGATGGTAATGTGGAAAAGTTTCTCTATGAAGACATATTCACACAATATGGAGTTTCAAGAGAAATTGTCACAGACCAAGGACCCTAGTTTACATTAGATTTTATCACCAAATTGGTTCAAGAACATGAGATCAGACACAAAAATTCCACATGTTATCACCCTCAAGTAAATAGCCAAGTGGAAGTCACCAACAGGGAAATTGAAAACGTCCTTACAAAGACAATGCAAATTCATAGGAAGGATTGGGAAGCTAGGTTACCTAAGGAAGTTTGGGCTTATAGAACAAATTGGAAGACCACAACAAGCCTTACACCATATGAGCTAGTGTATGGTAAGGAAGTAGTACTTCCAATAAAATTTGAGTATAAAACATTGAGGATAGTAGTCAAATTGGGCATGGATTTTTCAACAACACAATAGGAGAGATTTCATAACTTGGATGCCCTGGATGAAATTAGAATGGAATCCATACACGATACTAAAGTTGTCCAAAATCAAAGAATCCATTGGAATGATCAATTTATTAAGACAAAGGAATTTGGTGTAGGTGATTGGGCTCTACTTTATGATTCTAGATACAAAGATTACAAAGGAAAACTAAAAACTAGATGGCTTGGGTTGTATGAGATAAAGAAAGTATTTCCAAATGGATTAGTGAAACTAGAGACAATTGATGAAGTAAGGTTCTCATTTCTAGTTAACAGACATAGATTAAAGATTTATAAGAAACCATTGCAAAAGGATGACCTCCTTATATTACAATAATAGTTTGAACCTGCAATTGAAAATTTACCAACAGAGACAACCTATTCTACAAATTTATCAGTAGATGAGCTACATAGCTCGTCCATTGATGTTCCAAAAGTATAATTTTATCAAATATTTCACATGCACACATTGCATAAGTGACAATTGGATTATTCATTTTCTGAGACAGTCACAAAAGCAGTAGGGATCTACAGGATCACGCCTCTAGGAAAAAAACTTATAGAAGGGAGGTGTGTTACTACATGAGCTCGTAGCACTTTTCTATCAATCATTTCATATGACCATCTACATTAATTTCATAACTATCACTTCATAACCTATCATTTCATACATGCACCCATACATATTCCATTTTATTACATACAAATTCTTACATCCATTCCAACATAGCAATCCTACCACCTTTATAGATTATAATGTACCATGCAATTAATCTCACATCACCTATCTATAAACTCTACAACCTTTTCAATCCATCATTTTCTACATGTCACACATATGTTGCCATTCATTTCAAATTACCACTCTATAAAATTCATTACAATCAAGGCAAGTCACTTCAAATCACGTTGCAAATGGTCATCAATTACTTCACACAAGTTGAATTTCATTTCAACCAATTCCTATAGGTTCACTACACATTAACTTATCATAATTAAATAGTTGATTATTGATTTTCTTTATGTTTAAAGTTCATTTGTGCATACTGCATATCTTAATTGATTTTCCACTATTTTAATATAACCCTCCACCAAAACCATACCCACTATGTGAGGACACTTAGTATCTTTAGTTGGGGGGAGGGGTATTCCTTAGTCTTCTTGGCTTTCAAAAACTCTCTGCAAAACCTTTATATTATTTTCCTCCATTTTCAAAAGACACAAAGTTTAGAGGAGAGGAAAGTGTTCTCAACAACTAAATTGAAAGGTGCATTTGAATAAGAACATCATTCTAGCATAGTAGAAGTGGTTAATTGAGGTGGTAGAACAAGAACATGGTAGAATCTAGGGTTTCAATTACATAGAGAACCAGTGACACCACCAACTATTAGATGATAGGATATTTTTGCCCATTTTCCAACAAGTTGGTTGGTTACAATATTTTTTGAAGCTCACAGAATTTAATGAGGTTATGATCCAACAGTTTACAGCCACATTTTAGAATGATGATGTGGTTGTTAGGGGCTAAAGGTTAGATTCCTCATAGGTATCCATAGCTGAAGTATCTAGATTTCCAAGGATAGGAGAAGAATTTATAGTTAGGGTATATGTTATTGCAGCAAGAAATGAATTCTCCCAACCAAGAGAAAACTTGGATTCATCTTCACAAGGTACTAAAAATTTGTCTTTACCCTAGATTTGGGCTTTAGTTGCTTCCTATGTAGTTAAGTACTTGACATGTGATAGAAAAAAATCTTTGTTATACACAGTTCATTTTAAACTATTAAGCCATATTTTCCATGGTAGACATGTAAATGTTCCTAATTTCATGTATAATCTATTAGGTAATTTCATATGAGTACAAGAGGAGAAGAAACAATACAACATTGCATCATTTATGTTTGGTTACATTGTTGATAAAGAGGAGTCTTAGGGCTCAATTTCCAAATGTTTCTTGGGAAATTTCTCTTAATTGTAACAATATCAACTATATCCTTCAAGGTCCCAATAAGGATAACATGGTCCAATAAAAATAATGGAAGAACCTACTATTCTAGAAAGGGAAATTCCCACTGGCTCCCTTGATGCATCACCTACCCATAGTATAGGAGAGCTAGAGGAGTAGGGCTTGTAAGAGACACAACCTACAGCCTCTATTGAGAATGTTGTCTAAGTACAAGAGGAAAAGATAATGTAGTTAAGTACTTAACATATGATGGAAGAAAATATTTGTTATACACAATTATTTTTAAGTCATTGAGTCATCCTTGCCATGGTAGGCATGTAAATGTTCCTAATTTCTTATATAATTTGTTAAAGA
The DNA here is from genome assembly GCA_007258455.2 of Sequoia sempervirens. NCBI lineage: Eukaryota > Viridiplantae > Streptophyta > Pinopsida > Cupressales > Cupressaceae > Sequoia > Sequoia sempervirens. The sequence goes on along the minus strand of VDFB02000008.1, from coordinate 8,733,169 downwards.
GAATGTCATCTAAGTACAAGAGGAAAAGAAACAATACATAATTGTCTCATTTTTGTTTGGTTACATTGTTGATAAAGAGGAGTCTTAGGGCTCAATTTCCAAATGTTTCTTTGTAATTTTTTCTTAATTGTAACAATATCAATAATATCCTTGAAGGGCCCAATAAGGATAACAGGGGCCAAAAACAAATAATGGAAGAACCTGTTGTTTCGGAAAGGTAAATTCCCCCTAGCTCCCCTACTATGTCACCTACCTACAACATGAGAGAACCAAAGGATCAAATCTTGCAGGAAACACAACTTGTAGCCTATACTGAGAAACTCACAATAGAGGACAAACAAGAAAATAACTGTTTCTAAAAATTCAAAAAAAAAAGGCAAGAAAAGAAAAGGTGGATCCTCTTCTTCTACAACTTAGGAGGTGATCACAACACCTAAAGAAAAATGGGGCATAAGAGGATCAATTAAAAATATAGAAGAGGATGTTGTAATGATGGAAATAGATAAGTATTCAAAGGAGAATGCTTGTTGTGATAAGGTAAAGACACATGTTATATAGTCTTGGTATTTTACTAGTACCTTTGAATTTGATTTAGAGGATTTTTTGTGGAAAATAAAATGAGGAGATCCCCAAGAAGCCTTGTTTCAGAGGGTTTTTAATACACAAATGCAACAGGGGATGAATAGTTTCTGGAAAGAGATGACGAGATTTTTATTGAACAAAGGAATATTAGTAAATAATTACAAGAAGCAATAGAAAGAATAAAATAATTGGAAGAATTATTAAAAACACATCAACAAAAGGATAGTGAGAGGGATATAAGAATTAAAGAATTGGAGAAGCTCTATAAGTTTGAGAATGGATCTAAATTGGAGGTACTTGGATAGATTGCTACGGTTGAAGCGGGAAACAAAGAACTAGTATCCCAAGGCCCACTTCCTAAGGTCATAACCCCCACTAGGCCAACTATGGTGTTCTTGGGGGTTGAATTATAGAAAAGAACCCAAGAGTTCTCTCAAAAGAAGAAGGATTGGGAGAAAGAAAAAGCTGAATTAATATCCAATCACACCATGGCACTTGAACAACAAGAGATAGAATTGAAAAATATAAAAGTAAAAATTAAGATGATGGTAGATGAAATAGCACAGTTACTGAAATACAAGCCACCTACAAGGGTTTATGCATTGTTTATGCATGAAATTTTTTTTTTTTTTAATTCAGCTAGTTGATTAGTGATTTGCCTATTTCTATGAACATAATTTTTTTTAGATTCTTTGATTCTACACCAAACATGCAAGACCAGTTATGTGATTTCTACTTACATAATTATGTTCTCCTAGATGAGACTGAATGAAATCCACTGATCTTTGTGGGAGACCTTAAAATAAGAGCTTGGGCATCCTACATTAGAAATGAACATCAAAGGGGAAGGATCCTATAGTATTACCATGAAATAGAAAATTCCATTACCCTAAAACTCATAAAAGAATTAGTGAATCCAAATGTAGTCATTGAACAATGGTTGAACCTCCTATATTATAATGGAGTTGAAGAAATAATAATTATTTGTAGGAAACGAGACTATACAAAATAAAAGAAACTAGCAATAGGAACCATTAATGAAGCCTTCTAGTTTATACAAAGGAGATGAGAAGAGCTTTCACTTGAGTTAAGAAGAAAGGAGCCACATTCTCTCTATAATTATGTAGCCATGATTCGTAGATCTCACAAATATACAGACCTTGCATGGAAAAATGAAGTGTCTTGGCTTCCACTTGTATTTAATCCTCCTATCCTCCTATTTCCTATACCACACTGGATAGGGAGGAAGTGAGGGGAAGAATAAGTAGAAGAAAATAAAAGGTTGGAAAAAAATTTCAGATCAAAAGGGCTACTATTTGAAGCAAAAAAAGGGAGTTGAAATTGTGGCAGATCTTAGAGAAATAACCCTACAGTACAACCTATGGCCTTGAAAGTTGATTAAGTACAAACAAAAGGATTAGTTGAGGGGAATGATGAGCTTAGATAATAGCTAGTTTTATTTCATTAATTTCATGTCTTTTAATATTTCAACCTACCAAGTTCACAAATAATCCTAAGACTTATACATGTTTTATATCTTTTATGCATCTTAAATCAAACTTTAGTATGTGGAAATATAATTATGATATGATGGTATTTGTATGTGTGGTTGTATGAATAAAACTCCTCTCGAGCCTATATATTAGGATTGATGGTTGAGGAGCAAAGCTAGTTTTTTTATTTACCAGATAATACTTCATTGTTGTTAGTTTTATATTATAAAATTGCAATAGTCATGTACTAATGAATAAGAAATATTTAGAGATTCTTTTCATACTATAAGAAGTCCAATTTTTATGCAATAAAGGAGTTTAGTTTACTATCATGATTTGTTGATGAGAAGTGCATAGTTGATATCTTTTGTGGGTGCAACAACTCGAACAAGGGCCACTCAAGGTACTACCAACCCATCTTATTTTTTATACTATATTAGATGTTACATTTTTGTATCCATTTATCTAAATTATCAATTATATGTATGTGAATTGCATGAATGATACTATAGTATGAATTAAATTTTGTAACAGTACGTTGAGAAGTTAGAATTTAATAGTGTTAGTTGCAAGTTTAGATTCAATAGTTAGCAGTTACAACATTAAGCAAAAGGTACCCATAGCATAAGCACTAGATTTATGTTATTTCCCCTATTTTACAATTTGATGCTTTATTTTCCTTTCCAAATTTTATAGTTTTCTATACATGTGCGACCACCTATGTTTCATCAATATAGGGTGTAATTAGGATCTTGAATGCACATATAGTTCCAACACTATCAAAAGCTTACAAGCCCTGGTTGATAATTAAATGAGGCCTTTGTGAGGATTTAGTGAATTTCTCAGTTAGGAATCTTTCCTCTGAATTATGTGTCCACTTAGAAACACCAAGTTGATTGAACATTAGAAAGGCCTTACAATTCTATTGGTATTTGGCTTGTTTTATTCATGCTCAATACCATGCTTCTAAGTTGGCCACCAAAGGGGATAAATGTTGAATGGAAATTTTTGGTTGAAGAATATAAATTTGACATAGCTAGAATGAGTTGGAGTATGGTTTCGGATTTTAGATCTATCACCCTCAACATATCTAGCAATCCTCACGCTTTCCTAGAAACCAAAGAACTTCTAGCCACATGGTAGAATTCCCAAATAAATATCATTGTTGAGATATTTATAGCTAGTATAGGGTGGTTACTAACCATTACAATTCTGATTTTGAGCAAAGAAATGTAGTATTTTAGGGATATTTTGGGGAAGCTCCTTTGGTCTCATGTTGTGTGTGAAAATTTGCATCCATTGATAACATTAAGTGTAAATATTATAGGTTATATATCATTATTTGAATGGATATTTCAAGCCAAACATGATTGTAACAACCACCTTCTAGCCCATATGAGATATAATCTAAATTATCTTTCAAGTGATAAATTTTGGGGCATCATTTTAATAATCTTCAGAGTCCAAATTAAATATTATAACAATAGTTTGGAAGAGGTGAACATCATAGTTGATCTACATTGGTCACATTTATTTGAAAGGTACATTATAGAGATAAATTTCAAGGGAAAGGACTCCATACAGTTGTATTCAATTATAGATTTGAGTGATCTTCAGTTTGATGCTAGTGTTGGAATATCTTTAGGAATTGTATGGTTGTTTCTAGATTCCATGTTGTTTATTTTTGCAAGGGATCTTTGGTGTTGCAACTATTGTACCATTTTAACAATGCTAATATGATGCAAAGTCAGAGGATTCACAATTCAACTCAATAATAACATATTTCGCAACAATAGGCTTCAACTCATACACCCATCCTTCAAGGAAAATTACATTCACAAATGCTTGTTTCAAGACACCAAAGCTGAGAACATGGCTATAATCTTCTTTTCATTCCTCAAAACACCTTAGGCAACATTTTAAAAAACTATCTCAAACATGAGAACTCTCCAAAAAATAGACTGTCCTAATTCAATAACTAGGCCTTTAGACCCCAACTATAGAAAACTTTACATTTCTAAGTCCATCCCTCCTTTCTAATACTAAAAAAAAGTGTAAAAGGGTCTGAAAAACCATCAGGAACCTTCACCCAACCTTTTTTCATGTTATTTTAACAAACTCTCATATTGAACTTGCACTTTTAACTCCAAACATGACTGTCACAACTTTTCCCAGCAGGACAGTCGCAAATAATGGCCTCCAATATAACAATTCCCAAAACCAAATTCAGGAAAAGGACTCAAATTCACCCTAACAACCTTTGAGAATAATACAACTCATGAATGATTCATATTCCATGATCAAACTCATCAAATCACCACTGTGCACTATGATTTTCTAGATTTTCCCTAAATTGTAGAGCTAGGGCTTCATGAAATCTGCCCAAGACCACCTTTACATGCTCTATAAATTTTAAATATTAAATAATACATTCAAAACTCCCTAAAAACCAAATTTTAGGAGATTCCATAAGATTAATCAAGAGAAACACAATTTGTTTTGTATACAAACCCCAAAACCCTATATTCAAGACAGTTTTTAGAAATGGGATTATTTGACCCTTTAAAAGGAATTATAAAAATTACTGATAAAAATAAAGTTTGTCTCCAACATCAAGCTCCTTCCATCCATCCAATTTTAAGGTTCGTACAAGTCTGTATGTGGCCGTACTAACGTGTTTTCTTACTGCAATTTCAGAAAAACGTTTTCAGAACTGGCTGCCTTCACCAAAATCAACATAACTTTCTTAAAACATCATGTATTTAAGTGAAAAAATAAATTAAATTAAATTATGCTCCAAGAAATATCATTCCACGTGACTTCCCCACAAAAATATATCCGTACAATACCGTACAACAGCCTGCAATTTCACTTTACCAGTCAGAAATCAGAAAATGCAGAGTTTATTCATGATTTTCTCTTTACAATGCCAACTCCACCCCTGACTCGACCTATGTGAGGCTTATTTATACATAAAATACTAAAAATAACTCATAAAAATTGACCACAACTAATATAACTGACTCAAATCACCTTGACTTGTCAATTTTTCCAACTTTGAACATTATTTGATAATGCCTTAAAACATGACTTCCTAGGACTCCAAATGACCTCAAAATATCAAAAATGGCTCATTAGGCCTTATTACAACATTAATACATCAAAATGGAATAAATGACTCAATATGGCCTCATGGAGACATGTGATCAAACAAGTGCTCCTGCACCATAATTTTTATGGTTTTTTAGTTTAGACTTCTATTATCAAACATATTTAGCTACCAAATTACACATTTTTGGAAAAATTTCATGAACCATGATGTTTGTGAAGGGGTTCATCCATTAGAGGTGTAGAAGAAAATGGTTTCAGAGACAACACTACTATTTTGGATGTGGCTTGGGACAAGATTTGGTTGTTGCAACTTCATTTTACCTTGTATGCAAGTTGAGTGGTCCAAACTCATAAGGATTCTAGCCTATAGTACGATGATAGGATCCTCTAGGACTCAAGGGGGTTATCATATGGAGATCAAAGTGGTGCAACAAAATAATGGTGGAAAATGCATAATTTTCACTTGGTCTTATGGGAGTTTATGTTAGAATTGTAAATAAACACGAGACATAGGATCAAACAATGAACAAAAACACCTTCATGCAATAGAGTTGCAAACAATAATTTTCTATATCCTCAATAAGAAAAACTTATAGAATGAACCTCAAGAGTCTTCAATGGAGATCTTGAGATAATAGAATGAGGGTGAGTGCTTTATAGGAGCAATCCTAAATGATAAAGGGATTAGATCATGACAAGTGTCAACATCATATGTGATGATACAAAATGATCTAATAAAATCTCACTCTAGTTAACATAAAAAAGAACTCCCAAGTTTTTCTTAAGTGATTGAGAATAAATTAGTAGAATAATTAATTATTAGATAATGTATGATTACTCTAACAAAATTGGATCACCAACATATGGATATTTGGTTGTCTTCACCACTTGAACCAAGTTGAAGAAGGAAAGGTACAAGATCCATATTACATGGAAATTATAGTGGGATTCATGATATTGGGATGGAGACACATGAATATTGGAGTTTTCATGGGACTCTTTCATAGAATTTTTTTCATCTCACATGTACAAGATTTAGACTCTATAAACATAACATCATTAGCACAAAGATACTATAGCATCCCAATTTTCATATCTTGAGGGAAATCAATCTTGGGGCATGAGGAATTGTCATGTTCCCTTTGCAAATTTGGCATCGAGGATTAGGGTAATGGCTCATTGTGTTCCAAGGAACCACCAGGGGTCAGATATCAAGGTGTGACCCAATTCATTCTCAACTAGTAGGGAGAATGAGGAAATTTGCAAGGTTCATGAGGTTGACCTATCAAGGCAAACACATTCCAAGACTAAAAAGAATGGTAGGAAAGGGGGCTAGCCAACATGTCCTAAGACAAGAGGAATGATAGAAAAACTATAGTGTGTGGAATGGCAAGCAAATCTATACTGTGTAGAATGGTGGGAATTTTGCATGTGACATGTGGGGTTTGATTTTGGGTCTTCGCCGACCTGTTAATCTTTTAGGAGGGTAACATATAAATTAGGTAAGTTTTTTATTGTAATAATTCATGTTGTTTATGTAATTTTTAAGCACTTGTGCTCAATAAATATTTTATGGATGAAAACCCATAAGAGACTATGATCAATGGATGAAACCCCATTGGTCACTAGACTTAGAGGAAGAAAACCCTTTTGGTTTTTTGGGATAATTCTCACTCAAGGAGTGCATTAGAGCTTTAAGGAGTTAAGAAAGTTTAGTTGTGTTATTGAATATTGTTGCAGAATTGTATTTTTTTTTGTTATTGTAATGACTATCATAGCAATCCTATTGACTAAGGAAATCATAACTATATCAATACATGAGTTATGTGAATTTCTTAGTCATTTGTGAAATATTTTCTATATGATTGTGTTATTTGAGCATGATTAATCATTGTTGTTCATGATTCAAATCTGATTATGTTTCAAGTCTATTATCTTTATTAAATTTACTAGAAAGGGACATGACAAGCATTGTGATATTCCTAAGTTTATAATCTATTCATACATCCTATGATTTGTGGAGACTAAGTGATATTACCAAAATATTGTTTTAGAGAGGGATTAGGCTTTCAAAGGAGAATCAACATGATAAAATGAAGCAAAGGAAAGGATCCATCAAAATAGATAACCCCTCCTAGTCCACCATCAAAAAGGGAAAAGTGTTCATTCCAAATCTTGAAATTTTGTATGCCTATTTCACCTTCATGTAACCATAGATATGAGTGGTTAATCTATATAATCATGTTCCCTACTCCCACAATGTCACAATTGAAGTGGTGAAAGGTGATGCAAACTCCATATGCAATATCTATCTTTCTACTAGCCCTCATTTGAGAGACATTGCATATGAGCATTGAAAGGCCCTAATTTTTATAAAAAATAACCTTCAAGTTATAGATAATTGTGTATACCAAATATAGACATTTTTCCATGTGATATACCTAGTTTCTACCACCCATACCTATCCTAAAGTCATCACTAACTATGCTAAAAAATGTAATTCATCTTCCTAAACCATCAAGTGTAAGGGAAAGAGTAACCAATTTAATTATACTATCTCCATAGATATTATTTAAAATATTTTGGGTACCCCCTTGGGCTCCTTCTACTACAGAGTGAATAGCCTCTTCATAGCATGAAGTGAAGTGCAAAACTATTTTTTCATCATGAGTATTCTTTTCCAAACACACCTACTATAATAACCCATGGCCTTGAACTATTTCAAAGTAGAAACACAATCAATGTGTATCATGGTGGCCTACTATTGGGAATGATGGATGAAAAAGGGTATTTTCAAAAAAATTGGCCATGGCAACAAGATGAGGAAAAACCTTGATCAATTAGCTCCTCTAGCTTGATTTCTCCTAGTACTTGGAGAATCTAATGGCATACCAACTAGTGAACTTCAATTTCCTTACAACTTTCCAGTACACCTCCCCAGTCCTTCATATAATTCTCCATCAATACTATACCCCAACATGAACCCCATAGTTACCTAATCACCAAAGGGGTATGATCCAATCATTCTCTAGATTACCCATCTCAACCAAATGTATGATTTTCATATATTTGTAAAGTATTTGCTTATACCAACCCTCTCCTTGATCAATAATGAACATACCCATAGGATCACCAAATATTCCATCACAACCTTGATCTCCCTATACAAAGGTGACTATTAATTTAACCAAGATAGCACAATAATAAGAGTCTAGAGATATTACATTTGTCTACAAGTGACCAAGGTAGGTCACTAATAAGGATTTTCCCTTCAACTATATACAATAGATAAACATTATGGATTAAAAATTTACCAATGAAATAGATAAAGTTACATTATATCACCTCTCACACCCATGCAATGACCTCAAAATATTAAGACTAAATCCAATGAGTTTTTGGATGCGAAGATAAGAGAGCTATAGCTAGAAATGGAGGATCATTGGAACTATGATCTAACAATATCATTATCTATATGGCTCAATAATATGAACAACAGTAAGAAAGAAAGTTTTTCCCATAGATAAAGGAAAAGAGAAGCTCCAAAGAGGAGGTAAACAATTTTATTGGTACCTATATAATTGTAATCCTAGTATGAGTCTTACATCTTGTTGAGACACTATATAAAAATTATAATCCTTTAGAGTAGACCTACACAACAAAAAATAATTCCATAAAGAAGCTTGAGTAGAGTGAAATTACATGGTGAATCTATAAGCAGACGTCAACTACATCATGGATAATCCTATTGAATATGCCTTTTATAAGAAATTAAAATATATAAATAATTGATCCCACCCTATCTTAGCCTCATCCAACACTTCTCTAAAAGAAAAAGGAATAGAGGTTTCCTCTTCAAAGGAAGAAGAGGAAGCACAATAAAAATCCCTTGGATATATGGAAACATTGTCCACAAGTAATAGCACAAAAAATAATAGTTTGTCCATCTACATCTATCAAAGGCATGGACCCATCATGGCCTTCTACCCATTCCAAACAATAATAGTATTAAAATATAAGGCATAAGGCATGAAAACATAGTTGGAAAGAGCATAGCCAAAATATCTCCCAAGATAAAGGGATAGGCCAGTGATCTTGTTTCATCATCTGAAAGACTATCCACAACAAGAAAGAGCTTGTTCTAAGCTTCTACAAATGAATATGACAATCCTAATTAGAAGAATAAGAGAGAGAAATAACAAGAAAAGGTGGATGAGCCACTAGAGAAGAAAACCAAAAGAGCTAAGGATTAAGAAAAAGAGGTCAAAGAACAAGATAAATCTGGTAGAACCACCAAGAGTTAAGTATCCCTCCCCTTATCTTTCTCACTTAGTTATTCTTTTCCTTCTCCTTCTCAATTTGTTATTCCTCCTACATCTATTTCTTATTTCCCACCTCTCATTCCTTTCTCACATCCCTTCTTCCCCTTCATGTAGTCCCATTTCCTTTCCCTCTTCCATATATGTGTTATCTCATCCAACTCCATTTTACCCACTCCAAGCCCTTTCTCCTAAATCTCCTTAAGTTCCTTAATGTAATCTATTCCATGACCCCCTCCATTCCATTTCCCCCATAATTCTACTATCCAAAATACCAATCAAATTCCTCATTTTTCGTTGTATTGAGGTCATCACCTCCCTTCCTTCCAAGTGACTACCCCACCACATCCATAGACCTTGGACTCACAACCACCTTCACTCACTCTAATTGTGTAGCTTCTTGGTCTATGAACACTCACTCCATCCACCACTACACAAAAAAGTAGCCCCATATGTGTCCATATTCTCATTGAGGGATACTCAACTCACTTAAAGCATGATGGGAATAAGGGACCATTCCTTATACCAAAATTAGATTATCCAAATTCAGGTTACACAATAGAAATAATCCAAATGAAAAATAAAATAAGTTGTTTCTCCAACCACCAAAAGGGTGACGACAAGTATGGTCTATTGTAACATGTAATATATTTTTCACACTTAAACCCCCTCAAAAACAACCATAAAGGCTAAAATTAGGCCACTAACTACCAAATAAATGAAAAAAAATAGCATCAATAATGTAAGAGTTAAAGATAGGCAGTATAGGAGGGAATAAAGGCTATAGGCACCTCTCTAATCACATTAGAGATAAAATTCAAGAAGAAATACACCAAGATAGATGTAACCAAGTAGATGATAAAAACCATTGAAATAAATATGAATGTATTGTAGTTCCAAGTGTTTATTATTATAGAAAATGCCATTGAGCTTGAGGAAACCAAGGCCAAGAAAGAAAATAAGCAATTAATAATTGTATAAAATTAAAAGACATAAGTCAAAATGGAATTGGCTATAATAAAGATCCAGATGATTGACATATTAGATAAGTATGTTAAAGATTTTAAGGCTCATCTTTCTCAAGAGAAATTCAATGTTAGTGTCAAAATAGGGGAGATAGGGTCCATGAAGCAAAAATTGAGCTCTTAGGTTCATCAACTCACTAAGCTAAAAACCCAAAGAGAAAATCAAATGTAGACAATCAAGGACCTCATCAAGAAGGAGAAGACATAGGGTCCAAGCTAGAGGTAGCAAAAGAGGAAATCAATAAATTATGTCCCAAGGTTGAAGAATTGAAGTTTTTTGTGGGATCTATTAAGCTCATCAGAGTTGTGTGAAAGTCCTATTGGAAAGAAATTGAATATTTAATAGAACCCTTCACACTGGCACTTTAGCTCATGGAATTAACCAAGGTGTTACATGGTATGGTAAAGAAAGAGGTAAATTGCATAGTGTTGGTTGACAAATTTTTCCATTAGATAATTAACCCAAAGGTTGTTGCCACAATAGTGGTTTACACATTTTGGGAGATCCTGATTTTTGCTAAAATCACATATTTTCAGAAAATATAATGATTTAAGCCTTGAAAAGTTCCATTTAAAGGATTCCAATTGAATAGTGTTTGATAAAACCACCTTAGACCAAGCCCCCTTGGATAGAACCCCGCTATTTTTAAACCATACCTATAACGGAGTCTCCTTTACACCTATCAAAATGCTGCTAAAAAATCACTTTTGATTTACTTTTTGGGGGATCAAATGAATTCATTTAAAAAAAAAAAAATTAAGTATGTAGTCCTTATTATAAGCTTCCAAAAAAGTATAATTTTAATTAAATTTAATTTGATTATTATTTTTTTGTATTTCTTGTGAATGTAGGTTTTTCACCTAAAATCAAGCTCTCTTTTGCACATGTGGAAAAATAGAATATTATCAAAAAAATTTGAAAAATATGAGTGGACCAAATATTGAGTCCTTGATCCAACAAAAAAAAATGAATTTTGATACATACAAAAAAGTTACACGTTATATGATCGCCTATGTCTAAATTGTAATTGGTTTGATTCTTGAAAGTTGATTTTTAAAAAATCAATAAAAAAATATCTAACCAAGTGGAAGCACTAGATATCAAAGTTAAAAATATAAATTTGAAAGAATTATAATTTTATCCTTCATGGAAAGTTATGCGTTATACGGTGAGCATCACTTTTTTAAAATGTTGTTTTCTGAAAAATAACTAATTTTCGAGGGAGATGGAAAAAGAAGTGCAATCTAATTCCAAAATTTTTGAAAAAAATATATTTAGAATCTATAGACAAAATTTCACGAAACTATAGTTTGCATCATCTTCAAATTCCTCACGGTTTAGCTGCTATAGGTGCTCGAAAGTGAAGATTTAGTTAAAAAAAATATTTTAGTGTCTAGTTTGGCCAAAAATTGTAAACCACTATTGTGGGATCACCCCAAAATGACTTTATAACACCCAAAGAAGGACTAATCAATCAAAAAAAAAATAGAGAGATCACCATTGCATTGGTGATCTTCCTCTGAATTTTAATTGAGGTACAACTCCCTCTTTTGATATAATTTTTATTTTTTGAAAATATATGAAAGTGGGGGTATGCATGATTTTGACCAAAAAGTAAGAAATGCAAACTAAAATCTACCCATATCCATGAAATAGATGTGAAGGAAAATTCTTTTAAAACTAAACAAAACTAACGTCAATGCTGGAAATGGATTCGCAAACAAATAATATTGTAGCTTATAGACTAGACTATCAAAGCTTGCAAAATTGAATCAATACAATCTTAACATTTGCTGCAAATAAATGAACCAAAAACCATTGAACAACACATCCTCATAGGGAAGGAATATCCAAATGTTCATCTAAGCTCACAAACTTATTCATAAACATTAGTATCTAACTCACAATTTACTGCACGTAGACAATAAACATTCACAACAATATATTAAAACTACAAAATTTATCCGTCTATTATGATTGATTCTAACTCATGCATCACAGTGCAAGTGGGATCAAAATTTCAGACCCTTGCAATATTCAAGAAGGGATATTTAAAATTTTACATCATAATGGTTGGGATTTCATGGAAACTGATTCATGAACATCAACTGTCATCTGACCAAATAAAAGGTTGGTCAAAAACTATCTAATTCCTATTAGATTATGACAACATGGTCATTAATTGTTATTTTTAAGGGTGGTTAGGATTGCATCCCCATTTCTGATCGATGTGATGGTGGAATGAAATAGTGCTTGTTGTAAGCACACCACATGGCCTACTCACATGTCAAACATTTTCCATCTTCAATTTCCGGTGACTATTGGCAAGCCACTTAGGATTGCTTCCATGTGATTCCTTTAAATTCATAGGATTTCATCAATGTTTGAATCTCATTAACTAAATTCCCATCACATCACCTTATCGAGTTCATTGAGGTTAAGGGAATTTGGATGTACTTTCAGAATTAATTACCTTCAAGCGAACTCTTCTAGCTCTCTCTTATCCATTCTATAAATAAGCTTCATCATTGGTTGCTTTGACAATGTTATTCTTTGCTTAAAGCAAGTCAAGCACATCAAGTGATAGAGCTTTAGAGGTTAGGGGCAACTTTCTAGTCATTGAGGGAGTTGGGTGTAGTTTCATTTGTAGGTTGGTCATAGACCAACTTAGGGAAATATTCCTAATTCGTAGTGATGTGGAAGAGGACATGATTTGTAAGATCATTGGTGAGCACTTTATGTCCTAGGTGCATGTTCACAATTTCATTTTTCTTGAGTGTTTCTTGTACAACATCATGTGCACCTCTAAGAGTTTCAATGGGGGTTGTGATTTGTCAAGCATCTGGTTAGACCATGATATTTACTATGTGTTGAAGATACCCTAAGAGGTCTCTCTAAACATCCAATTGTGGGCTTGGTTAGTGACATAATTTTCATTTCTTATGCATTGTGTTACAAGTGAGTTAGTTAAGATATCACCTTATTGTGTGTTGGACTAGAGTGCAACAACATGGATACCTTCACCCATTTTGTTGAATTCAATGACAACCTCTTCTCCCTTGTGCATATCAAGCGTATGCAAGAAGTTTTTGAGGCCATCAAAGTCCTTGTCTTTACTCTTTGTGCCTAAGAACCCATGTGTTGCTAAATTCCTCTTTTTGTGATGGTGTAATAAAAACATTTTATGATAAATATATAATAATATATCTATTTTTTTAGCTTTTGAATTGCTTTGTATAATGGGAATGTCTTGGAAATCTTTTGTTTACTTTCCTGTTCATTGATTTCATATGATAAGCTTTTCATTTTACACTTATGGTGAATGAAATTAGCCTTTATGAATATATTTCTCATGAAATATTCATTTCTACAAGTATCTTATCCCTCTGCAAACATATCACTGTTAATGAGGCGATATTTGGCCTTGAATGTACTAGTTATCGGTTTTTGGGTAGGTTCTAGAAATACTTTGGAGTCCACCTTAGTTATGAAAAGTTGCTCATACACTGCCTTACTAAAAACACTTTAATCCACTTGTTAACCCCCTTTTTTCTTTTACAAATACCACTTAACTTGAAAACAATAGATGAGGATGAAGAATTTTTGGGAACCCTGTTGGGGACTTAAAAAGGTTTCCAAACTTCATAATACTCCACCAAGTCTCTTTATTGTTTCGGTCTTTTCCCATCTGGTTCACCCTTTTAGTCACATAATCATTTCAACAACCACTTGAATAACTAACAACTTTCCACAAATACTGACACAAAAAGTCTTTAAAATTTAAGCTTTTTGGGTGGCAATGAAGTTATGAAAATTTGTCAATATCCGACATAGGTTCAAAAACTTGGTTAAAGACAGACAAAAATATACTCTTGATTTAGCTAAGGACTTGGTGGGTTTTTTTTTCTTTGTTTTAAAAAGGGGTGACTGAAAGTGACAGTAACAACTAGCTCTGACAAGTGATGAGGACTGTGAAGGATGAAGATATGAACCTAGACTCAAAACTTTGACAAGAGACTCACGATGAAGGGAAAACAAACTTTTTTACAAGGTAGGGGACACCTACCAACCACACAAACCAAAATATATTTACATAGCCATTGATAGGCTGAGGAAAGTACAATCCACTGGGCAAGAGAGTCACGATCATGTATTAAAGGATCACACACACCAAAAATGGGTAAAATCCCAAAAGCAAAACGATGAAGGGAAAACAAATTTATTTACAAGGTAGGGGACACCTACCGACCACACAAACCAAAATATATTATACATATACATTGACAGGCTAAGGAAAGTACAATCCATGACAGCTAAGAGGAGCATACCTTCATCCTAATGGAACATTCAAAAACACTAACTAAAAATAAGAATAAATTACATAACAAAAGGTTATTTGTGCCATCCCCTCGCATGGTTGGATCAACTTCTAAATGAAAAGGCCCCAAGTTACATATTTATCCACTTCTCTAGTTGGGTCATCCTTCAAGGGAGTCATACCAGTGATTGCAACAAATGGAAAAGAACTACTTGGAAGATGATCAACCGGTGAGGAGTGAACATAGACCACCTCATTCTTCTTGCTTAATGTAGGTTCATTATCACTTAGAATGATATCTGTAAGGACCAAAGATTCGTGCATATTCTCAAAATTGCTCACTCCTTCTAACCTGTAAAGGAATATAGCCCTCATTAGAAGTTGTTGCTCGTCAGGAAACTCCAATGCCTTGTTTGTAAGAGAATCCTTCAATATAGAATTCCCATCAGTTCATAGCCCTCCTACCATTTTACTTTCTTTCTATACTTCAATTTTAGGAGTGGAATTTTATTCCTCTTTTCTATGCTTCAAGGCGAGAGAATACCAAAATTTTGGCTTATTTCCATCACTTTTCTTAGTTCTTTCTTGATTCCAAATTGTTTAAATGTGCCGATCAATCACATTATTGGTTCCACAAAAGGGTATTTCCCATTCAAAAGACACTGAACTTACCCAAACCTCAAGAGCAGGTGATTTCTTGACATTATTTTGTGTTCGAGTGGTAGGATTTGGGGTAGGACTTGTGATGCTACAGAAAGGAAGATCTTATTCGTCCTTTGAGCTATTAGAATCTTCTTCTTTCAGTCCTGAGAGTTTAACATAGGCTTCACTCTTGCTTCCCACTCTAAAAGTATCTAAAAATTCCTCTTGATGTGACATGGTCAAGTTCAAGGAAATGGTCCTGGGAAATTCATCACTACTTAATACTCCAAGAACTTCCCTTAGGATGAGGTTTGAACCTAGGAAAGGTTCATCTTCTGGACATTCATGATGGCTTGAAAAATATTCTTCTATTCTTATGGCCTCGGTCTTTACTGCTTCGAAATCAACTATGCCTCTTCTTCTTAGCACAAAATAAATTTTAGGAGGTAGGGCATGCATGAAGGAAGCTATTATATTGGATGGGAAAGGCCTACTAGAGCTTGTAATTCATTCAAGATCGGATGGGGTAGGCCTATTGGAGCGTGGAATTCGTTCCAAGGATCTAGTGAATTTTTCAATAAATATTCTAACATCTTCACCTTCACTTTTCTGCATATTGAAAAGAGACCTTAAAAGTGTTGCTACATTGACCACTATCTTGAATCTCTCAGTAAATCTGCCTCTCAAAGTGTTTCAATCAGTAATGCACCCATCATCAGGCCATATGAACCATTGTGTTTCTCAACCTTCCAATGATGCAACAAAAAGTTGAACAACCACATTTTCTTTGATGACTCCAGAAATAGCACATGCAACATAAAACGTATATATATGATCTTTATGGTCTTGTACCTCTTCCCCAGTAAATTTCAAGAAGTGCTCTCTTGATCCTTCAGGGAAGGGAGAATATCTTGATAATTCCATGGTTACAAAATTGGCTCTCCATGGCTGCGACGAAGAAGAAGTCATCAAAAGAAATTGTGAAGGAGGAGGTGGGATTCTTTGCAACAGATTTTTCAATCTCTAAGAAGAGATAATGTCTTGATTTCAATTAATTCTGATGTGGCTCTCTTTGGGTTAGCGGTAGGTTTTTATTTCAGTTAGGTCGAGGTGGCAGATTAGGATAATGCACAATCTCAATCCTTGGAAACCTCTCAATCCTAGGTCTTGGCAAGTGTTATGCATGTTCTTCTTCCTCCTCGAGCACACAACTTACTCTCATATAATCAACCACACTTCTTTGATACCGTGACACAAGAGTGTTCAATTGGGAGATGATGTCTTCTTATTCATATGTGACCAAATATAAACTTGGCTACAAAACACGAAAGATATTTTCATTGGGAAACACTCTCTTTGATCATGATATGGATAAGGAAACAAGAAAATTCTTCACACAAATCCCTAGTAGAGTCTCCAAAAATCTGTTGGTTAACAATTTTTTCCTTTAGATAATTAACACAAAATGACTATAATTCCAAAAAAAGGACTAATCGATCAATAGTTGGAGAGATCACCATTACATTGGTGATCTTCCTCTGAATTTTGGTTGAGGTACAGCTCCCTCTTCTGATATAATTTTTATTTTTTTTAAATATATGAAAGTGGGGGAATGCTTTTGACCAAAAAGCAGGAAAGGAAAACTAACATCTACCCATATCCATGAAATTGATGCGAAGGAAAATAATTTTAAAGCTAAAGAAAACTAACTTTAATGTTGGAAATGGACTGGCAAACAATTAATATCATAGCTCACAAACTAGACTATCAAAGCTTGCTAACTTGACTCAATACAATCTTAACATTTATTGCAAATAAATCAATCAAACACCATTGAACAACACATCCTCGCAGGTAAGGTATATCCAAATTTTTATTTAAGCTCGTGGACTTATTCATAAACATTAGTATCTAACTCACAATTTACTGCACATAGACAATAAACATTCACAAAAATATATTAAAACTACAAAATTGATCCTTCAATTATGATTGATTCTCACTCATGCATCACAATGCAAGGGGGATTCAAATTTTGGACCCTTGTAATATCCAACAAAGGGATATTTAAAATTTTACATCATAACAATTGGGATTTCTTGGAAACCAATTCTTGAACATTAATCATCATCTTGTTGAATAAAAGGTTGGTCAAAAACTGACTAATTCCTATCATATTATGACAAAACAACCATTAATTGTTATTTTTAACAGTGTTTATGATTACATCCCCATTTCCAATCGATATGATGGGAAAATGAATCAATGTTTATTCATAAGCAGACCATGTGGCCTACTCTTGTGCGAAATGTTGACCACCTTCAATTTTTGGTGACTGTTGGAAAGCCACTTAGGATTGTTTCTATGTGATTTCTTTAAACGCAAAGGGTTTTGTTGATGTTTGAATCCCGTTCACTAAATTTCCACCACATCACCTTTTTGAGTTCATTGCATTTGAGTAAATTTGGATGTAATTTTAGCATTAATTACCTTTAAATGAACTCTTCTATCTCTCTCTTCTCCATTCTATAAATAAGCTTCATCATTTTTTACTTGCATAATGTTAATTTCTTCTTCAAGCATGTCGAGCACATCAAGTGATGGAGCTCTAGAGGTTAGGGGCAACTTTTTGGTCATTGATGGAGTTGAGTACAACAACATTCATAGGTTGGTCATAGACCAACTTAGGGAAATATTCC
>VDFB02000008.1:8609124-8714879 GCA_007258455.2 Sequoia sempervirens | reverse complement strand
TCAACCTCAAGATATTGTTTAAGAACACAAATTCACTATACTTAACAATCACATTTTAAGATAACTCATTGCATGAAATCCACCATGGAAGTTAAACTATCAGTTAACTCAAACTATTTCGTTTAATAAAAACACTCAATTGGATTTAATAAAATATTTTCTTTCAATTAGTCCAGTAAGAACATGAAGTCATAATAAATAACTTATGTAATACTTTTCCATAATTCTGACCAAATGTATATATATATATATATATATTTCATCTATTATCACAATTTAAATTAACATAATAAATATAATCCACATAATTATATATATACATATACATACACACACACACACATAGATATATATATATTTATTTATTTACTAATTTAAAATAACAAATTTAATTTGAATTGAATTTAATATATATAAATCTTTAAATATTAATTAAAGTGAATTTCAACAAAATAAAATCCTTTTAAACAAAATTACATTACAAAGGGTTGTGTGCAATGGTGGTTGTGCACCACCCTTGGGGTATGGGGAGGTATAGCACCAGCAGAACCCACTCCCCCCCCCTCTCCGCCTCCACCCCTCCCCCATATTTATATTTTTTTGAAATATTTTTTTTCATAATAATATTTTATAATTTTTTTCTTTTAAATTTATTATCAGACAATCTGTACTGTCTAGAAAATTTGTTCATAGATTTTCTACAAGAAACCAATATTTTCACATAAATAATTTTATTTTATTTTTAGTTGACTTAACAAATAAATTAATTTAAAATAAATTTAAACCATATTCATCTACAGGAAAACTGGATATGGGATTTTCCTAATTTTAACAAGAAGGTTTTCAATCAAAAACTTAAGATGTTTCAAAATCTATCTATTGTTTTTTCACTATTTTTTCTTTTCTATTGTTTCACAATAATTTCTTTTCCATGAGTCTCTCTGATTTTACTATAAAAATTTCTACATGGGCAACAAAATAATCACGACAAAACTTCAACATCCAAGAACAAAGTATTTCTACATAGGAACTTTTAACAAACTTTTCTACAGATGGTTACAACTAATTCATGGTAATTTCCTCTTACACAGACAATTTTAGGCAATCTTTTAAAAACAAGAAAACAATTAAATTAATAATGAACTGTTTTCTAAAGCTTGGAGAGGGCAGGGGTTAGACAGCTTCACCTCTAAATTTCAACTTCTAAATCCTTTCAGAAACATCACCTCTAACCCGACAAAATATGGTCAATATGTAAAAACCACCACAAATTAGCCGAAACCTCAAAACCCAAGAAACTATTATTAATTTTGTTTCTATGAAGGCTTTGCCATTCACAACATGCCAATATTCTCTTTGAGAATATTTTAAAACAAGAATTTTATTAAATTCCCACTCACTCTTGTAAATACTCTAATTATAATTTAACTAATTAATTTTTAATTATTTTCCTTTTAATAATAATTAAGCATTATAAGCTATTTAATTAATTTAAACATTCTAAAATCAATACCACTACCTTAAGCAAATATAAAATTCTAATTCTCATTATAACATCTATTATTTTTATTTAAACTATCTACTCAATCAAGAAAATTTAATTAATTAACTTAACAATAATTCTCTATAGATAACTATATCAATTAAATAACATTAATTAATCACACATAAATAAAAATTAATTAAATAACAAACATTTACACACTAAAATAAATAATCAACACTAACCCAAACATAAACAAAGACAAGGTTGTGACAAAGACACCATTGGACTCATAACAAAGTGACGAACTTGGGACGGGGACACTTCCTTATCAACTCCCTTTTCAACATCATACCCATTGGGTTTATGGGACATGCTCAAACCTGCTCCATTGGGTTTATTGGACACGCTCAAACCTAAAAAGTACCTGCATCCTGCATAGAAAAAAATATCAAGTAGCATGTAAATATCCATTGCAGACACACCATGAAAGGTAATCGTGGAGTAGCAGGGCACTTGTGAGCAAGTGATGCCACTTTGTCCTTTCACCAAGACTCACTAGGAAACACATCAGAAACCATGGCAACATAGAATCACAACATCACCACATATTTTATTAAAGAAAACCATAACATAACCAAATAATTTAATCACCACGTAGTGTATCATCAAGGATCATAAGTAATGTCAATTGCATCAAACCAACCAAACAATGAATCAACACACAACCAAAATGGTGAACTGATCACCCACACAAACCAAGTTCAAAATCCACACATAAGAGTATCAACAACACGAGGGGTATCACATGCAGGAAGGATGCATCCTAGGACATGTTAGTGGATGGTGGAAATTTGATAGCTCTTTCAAAAGGATATTGATATACGGTTGATTGACATGTTTGCTAAAATGATCAAGAGTTTGATTTTGAGTTTAAAAGTTTGTGGTTTCGATTTTGATTTTACGTTTGAATTTTTCTTTTGTTGATTGTTGTGGTTGTTTTCTATTTGTAATGCCAAAGTATAAAGGTGACAATTGATTTATTATGGATGAGAATTTATTGCGAGTGAAAGAGAAATGGGATGGATGGATTTTTTCAAATATTTAGATGTTTTTGAACTGTTATGAGGCTATTTTTTGGATTTTTTATGTTATTTAAATATTTTTGTGTTTTTCGAGATTTATGAGGGTATATGTAGGATCATCATTGATAAAATAGGCCCTTAAGTAGCAAAAACTTTAGAAAAATCATACTTAGGAAACTTGATGTAAAATTTGAATAAGTTATCTATATTATTTCAAAAATATGTAACAATAGAATCTATAACAAATTGAATGTAGTTTCTAAACTACTAGGTTTATTTTTAAAAAAAATATATTTGGTGAAAATTTGAAATTTCAATCTAATAGTACTTAAATTTTAAGGAAAAATAAGAAGTAGGTGTTTGTCTGACCACCCTAACCACAATAAAATAATAATAGTTTTTTATAAGCTTTTAGATATAAGTAGAGAACTCATGTCTTGATGTGATGAATATTTTATTGCAATTTTTTTCCAAGTAAATAATTAATTATGATTTTTTAATTACAACTTTTAAAAAATATAAAAAACTTGTATGTCTGACCACCTTAACTTGGTCAAAACTTTATGAAATTCATTTCTTTAATTTTTAATCATATAGTATGTGAAACATAGAATATGATGCATATTTTGTGTTCAAAAAGTGTGATACCATTTGAAAGCTATAGATGTTTTCCAATCAGCCTATCAATTAGGACTCTGGTCATAATTCCAATAGAAAATGAATAATAATAATTTATTAAATTCAAAGTAAAGCATAATTTATATTGGCGGAAAGTTGAGAATCTCCTTTAAAACCCTTTTCATTTCCCAATTTTGGGTAAAAGAAAAATTATCAGCCACATACTCTACACATACCCATGAATAGTTTTGTGTTTTTGTGTCTCAGGGACTCATCAAAGATTAGCCTTTCCTATTTTTTTTAAGCTTGGTTTGGAATTAAATTAGTTTGAATGATTTGATTTGATGTTGAAGCACATGTTAGATGCAACTGATATTGATAGCTTTGATTGATGTTTGATGAAAGCTAAATCTTGATAAGGGACATCTTCTTGTCAAAATATGTCATGGGCTAGTGATTTGGATTTTGGCTGACAAATTCTTTGATCAATTTGATTTGATGTTCACCAATGTGCAGATCAGCACATTAGCTAGAGGATATAGATAAAAATTTATTCATGAAGCAAAATATAAATATCTACCCCCCGTGTCTAGCAATGTATGAAGTACCATGGGTGGATGCTTGGATAGATGTATGGATGGATGGGTATGGATTATCTTGAAATAAGATAAGGTGTTTGAATAGAGGATGCTTATTTGGATAGTGCTTCATGGCTTATATAATGCTAGGTAGGATAGGATCAATTGAAAATGACTCATGTGTCAAGATGTTTACCATAAGCAAGTGTAAAGTGTGCAACAAACTTTGTCAAGATCAAGATAATTTGGAAGATGGACGTAGATAGTTGAAAATGGGTTGGATAAATGGTTCATGGATGAATGGTTTTATTATGGATAAGATGGATGGAATGTTGGATTTATTATGGATGGGATACGATGCTTTCATCTAAACTAGCACAAATATATGCTCTATCCTACACATGACCCATGTTTTCTAGGTTTTCATCATGGTACTTGTCCAATATACCACCATAGTGGTTTTCATTAGAGGACAATTTTTTTATCTTTACTATTTTCATGATTTTTTTTTTTAATTTCTTAATTTTTTTGAAAGATTTTAAGCTCATGTTGAACCACTTGGTGGTGTCGATGTATGTGACACCCCTCCGATTTGTTATGTTTTCTTGATAGCTCAGATACTTTATTAAACTATGTTTTATGTTGTGGTTATTCTATCACTAATAGTGGAGCAATGATAGACTTTATTGATGTGATGACACATTATATGCATGATGATTTTGTTAATATGCTTTATGTTTGCATAGATGCTTAGTTGTGATGACATTTCTATATTTGCTTATGGTAGTTTAATTGATATATTATCTTGTCAGTTGATGTGGCATTGTATTGGTGAAGAGAATGGTATTGCATCACTCACTTGCAAGTGCCCTGTGATTTTTGAGATTCTCTCTTCACGATGTGTATGAATCACTATATGTATACATATGCGATATTTTCTTGTTTGCAGGTACAACACGTTAGCTTCACCTAGTTTCACAGGGCTAGTATGTCCACTACTCAATAGTAATATTGGGAGATAGTAACGGGCTACCTAGTCATACCTTTAACCTAGTATAATGTGTCGTCAGTTTGAGTTTGGTCTTAGTTTTATCACTGTTGTTCTGGGTATTTTATTCTTGTGCAAATTTAATTTGGTAGATTAAAGGTGTATTTAATTTAAATATTTAATTAATTGAATCATTGTTGTGAAAGCTTTAGAATAAATAAATAAATATATTTAATTTAGTTATGTTATTGAGTAAATTTTATTATTAAAATAAATGGTAATTAAATAAATAAGAATATTTAAATTGGTTGCAATTAGTAAATTGTTTTATTTTATTTAAATGCATGTGAATGGAAAATATCTGAGTTGTTGAGGGAAAAGATATTTTGTTTGAGATAACTGTGAGTTAGGAATTTGTTATCTAATTGTTGAAAATTCATTCTCGGAAGAGATATTTGGGAAAAGTAAAGAAAGTTGTTTCACGGGAGAGTTTTGTGTGGGTTGTGGAAAATTGGTGAGGAAATTATGGATCTCTCTCAAGATTTGTTTTAGAATTTTACTGTAGAATTCTTGGCTATGGATTGTGTGTTTTTCTGGGAAGAGGCAAATTTACTAGAGGAAGTTTTGGCTACATTGGAAATTCGAAGTTACAGAGAAGCTCGGCAACAATTCTCGAGGCAATAATTCTTCTGGAATAGGCAACAATTTCTTCTGGAACATTTTCAGGTTTATTGTTTTTTTTGTGAATTTTGTATTGGAAAGTTATTTTATTACTGTAATGCAAATTGGAAATGTTTAGGAAAGGATTTTTCAATACTATAGAAGTTCTTGTTCCTTTCTTTTAAAAGATTGTTGTGAAAGTGAAACCTCTGTAGAAAATAATTAAATATCCTTTGTGTATTTGTTCATTCGAAATAGATTGTTACAAAAGGAATTATAGTTCTCTATAGAAAATCATTATTCTATTTAGTTTCCTATTTCTTTTAATTATCTGGAAAAATGAGACCTCTGAGCTTTCCTGTAGAAAAAACTTCTTTTGTCAAAAAATTATTGCCCAATTTTAACCAATGCTTGGATTAATTCATATATATATATATATATACATATATATATTAAAATATATATGTACATATATACATATATATATTTAATATATAAATTTGGTATTGGATTTTAAACAATGTAAATTTCCTGATGAAATTTTAGATTAAATGAAATTGTAAATCTAGTCAGAATTTAAATCGTACGGCGATTTATAGAAAATCGCAGGGTTTTTATGTTTAAAAAAAAATATATTAAATATTTTGTGAGGGCTGGGGAGTTACCCCCACCGCTGACCCTCCCATATGGGAGTCGGTAGGGAGGGTAGCACCCAGCGTTGTCTTCACAGGAAGTGTTGGAGCGGCCGACACTACTGACCCCCATAGTGGGAAGGGCTCGGCTGTACTAAGTCAGCCCTAGTGCGTGTGCACAGTTTCACTTTTTTTAATGGTTACTTTTTAAATAATAAATATATATTATATTTATGTATGTGTATATATATATTATATATAAAATATATTATATACATATTATTCATAATATGTATTTATATATTATGTGTATATATATGTATATACATATATATGTGTAATTATAATATTTGATTTGGAAATTGTGTTGTAATTATTTTAAAATGGAATTTGGAAAAGTATAATTAATTTTATAATTCAATAATATATTTATATGTATATATATAATTAAATATATTTATTTAATGCTTGAGTAATTTAATAAAGATTTACAAGCATGATTAATTTAATGGAAATAATTGATTTATTTTATTGAGGAAATTGAGTTAATCTTATGAGTACTTGTGAAGATTAGAAGATATGCAATTAGTTTTCTTGCTATTAATTATATGTTGGAGTTATATTTAAATGGTGCATTTTAACTATGCGGAATTGATTTCAATGGAGATAGTAAATCTGAAGGATAGTATTTGATTATGTTCTTGAATTGTATTTGAAAGCACGTGTTTCTATAATTATGTACTGGGGGGAAAGTATTTGTCATTATGTGAATCTAAGTCTTCTAGAGTTGTAATGGTAAAAAGGGTTGTTGTAACTTTAGTTCACCCTTTGAGTTCTTGGGTAGTGCACGTATTGGGTTTCAATATTGGATATCTATATGGATGTGTTACCTTTTGAGGCTTATTGTATATTGTTGTTGTTTTATTTTTAGTGCACTATCTACCCTTGTCATGTAGTTTGAGTTATGTGTTGTCGATAGGGGAGTGGCTTTCAATGAGGGCCAGGACACAAAGTGGTCCCAGGACAACTCGTGTGGGAGTCAGTATAATCAAGTGGGTATTAAATAATCTATTAGCTTAACACATATAACAAGATATTCAACCTCACTCATTGGCTCAAGGGCTTGTATGAGACTTGAGGTGAGTTAGGAAGGCCTGAAATGGCTAGATCATTATCTTGTCTTCTTGAAAGATAACTGATTCCGCACTGGTGTGCATGTGCGGCTAGAATCGTGAGAGGTTACTAGGATAACCCTAGAGGGGGGTCGGGACCTAGGAAGATCTCCTTTGGACAACCCATTCAACCTTTTTGATGATACTCCTCCTATGTCAACAGTTAGATTATTTGAAATTGTGATTGTACTTGATTTAGTGATTTTGGAAGCAGTGTGACCCTAATTCTTGTTTATCTATTATGTGAGTATTTTTGTATATTGCCTGTGTCTAGAGGTAATAGGATGTCTTGGTTACCTGATACCATCTCCTAGCATGGGGGTTGGGCCTACAAATACCAGATGGTTGGGTGGCGTGCATCTTACACTGTTGAGTTTCTCTTCCTATTCGCGATGGCAGGGTCTTCTTGTTCGAGGAGCTCATGTGGTTCTTTGGAGTTGTTCTTCTCCTTCTTCATTGTAACTATGGATCTATATGTATAATTGTAATACCTCATTTGTATCGAGGTGAACCTTTGTGGTGTAATTGTAATAATATTTATGATCTATTCATTATTGGATTTAATGGTGTTGTATATGTGGAAATATGTTCAATACATTTCTATGTGTTAGATTTATCTTGCAATGGGTTAATGTGTTGTTGTAAGTTGTATCTTGAGTTTAATATTCTTATGTTGTGGTTGGTTTAATTTTATAAGTAATGGTGTTCACATGTAGACGCGTTACATAGCCTAGAGGATGTATGTGGTTAGAACAGGATACTTTACTCATCTTGTTTTAATTTAAAAAATATATTAGTTGTGCTTCTGTAGTATTGTATCATCCTCTAGGTTGTGGGATGAGGTTTTACAATGTAGATACTTCTATCATAATGTTTCATCGATATCTTGCTTGAAGAAGCTTCTTTGCCAAGATGTGTGCACTAGAGTACAACTTTTCAAATTTTTGATCTACCTTGATACCAGAGTTAACTTTTTCTATGTGTGTGCATCACAATAGAGTGCCTTCTAAATTCTTATGATGGAGGGTGGCTGCCAATACATGTGGTTAATTTTAGAATTGGATATCATGCGTGGATGCATGGATGGAGTGTTTTTAGGAATAAAAGATGGATGGGTTAATAGTTTGGAACCTTTGACTCTCAAAACTTGGGAAGATGAGCAATGATGGATGGATATAGAAGTGCACATGAAATTAGGACCAGCTTATTGATATTCTGTGTACGTTGCCTAAGAATACTACTTTTTCCTTTGTGGACATCTTTGATGGATACATTTCCCTTTTTGATTTTTCCCTATAGTTTCTCTGATATATTTCTTTATATTTTTTTGGTATCCATGTGTATTTTACTTTTCCATTACACTTCTCAGCTTTTTTTTTT
Source organism: Sequoia sempervirens (assembly GCA_007258455.2). Taxonomy (NCBI): domain Eukaryota; kingdom Viridiplantae; phylum Streptophyta; class Pinopsida; order Cupressales; family Cupressaceae; genus Sequoia; species Sequoia sempervirens. The sequence goes on along the minus strand of VDFB02000008.1, from coordinate 8,706,283 downwards.
TTTATAACGTTCTTCATGCTTTGATTCAAATCTTTCTTTTGATGTTGGTCCCAATTCATGGATGGGGTGATGGGTGGATGAAGATTAATGATGTGGATGGTTGTAGTATTAGCATTTGTTTCATCATAAGGATTCTTTATTCTCCCTATGTTGAAATTTGCTTGAGACATAGTTTCCCCGAGTATTATGGAAGTATTACCTTCATGCTTTGATTCTACGTATTTTGAGAGTTCCTATTTAGCAGGCATTCTCTGATAAATGACCACTATAGAGGATGCTATTGGAATTTTCTGCTCTATTGTCTCTAGAATATCCTATTTGGTTTGACATGTTTCCTTGAGTGGCTAATGTTGGATATATTCATACATGATGTCCTCAATTTGAATTTGGGATATATATCTAATCTTGATGTTGATAACTTAGTTTCACTGTAGGAATCAATAACCTCTTGTTCTTGTGTAATGATGTCAAGAGTAAAGGGATCTTGTTATGAATGAAGATCATCTATGTGTCCATCCAAACAAAAACATCTCATGGGTAGATGGAGGAGTATTTGTCATATGGATATGATCATCATTTGTGACATCTTGTATAGATTGGAGAGTATCCATTAGATCGTTGTAGTATCTTGGAGATACAAATTTTTGATCTTGAATGATTTTAGAATTTCTTTCGACATGCTTTGGATCAAGTTCTTCACATGGGTCAATTTCAAAGGATGGATTATTTACAAAGGGTTCTTGGATATCTTCATTAGAAATGGGAAGTGGATCAATATCCTGTTGATGTTTGAGTGGGTTTGAATCACGTGTTGAGGTGAGGAATCCTTCAATATCTGCAACCATGAGGTCAAAGGATGTCAATATGTATTAGAAAGGACCATTGTTGGATTTTGCTGAAATATGTTGATCATGCTTTGGAATAAATTCTTGAGATATGTCCTCTAGCTCATTAGGTGATGTAGAGACATTTTCAACATGATCATGGGTGGATGGATCTTGGATTATGTCAATAGGATCAAATAATTCTAACACTCCTTGAAATAAGTCATTGGTGGATGAATCTTGATCATCATCCTCAAAAATTGTGGTGGAGATATTGACAATGTTTTTAACCATAGGATCAAATGATGTTAGGGTATGTGCAGGATCATCATGGAAAAAATAGGCCCTTAAGTGGCAAAAAATTTAGAAATATCAGAGTTAGGTAACTTGACGTAAAAAATTGAATAAATTATCTATATTATTTCAAAAATATGTAAGAATAGAATCTGTAGCAAATTGAATGTAGTTTATAAACTACTAGGTTTTTTTAAAAAAAATAAATCTATTTGGTGAAAAATTTAGATTTCAATGTAGTAGTACTTAAATTTCAAGGAAAAAATAAGAAGTTGGTGTCTTTCTGACCACCCTAACCACAATAAAATGATAATATTTTTTTATAAGATTTTATATATAAGTAGAGTACTCATGTCCTAATGTGATGCATATATATATCTATTTTTCCAAATAAATAGTTAATTATGATTTTTTTATTACAACTTTTAAAAAATATAAAAACTTGTATGTCTGACCACCTTAACTTGGTCAAAAATTCATGAGATTCATTTTTTTATTTTTTTAATCCTATAGTATGTGAAGCATAGAATGTGATGCATGTTTTGGATTTAAAAAATATGACACCATTTGAAAGCTATAGATGTTTTTCAATCAGCCTATCAATCTGGACTTTAGTCGTAATTCAAATAGAAAATGAATAATAATTACTTATTAGATTAAAAGTAAAGAATAATTTATATTGGTGGAAAGCTTTGAATCTCCTTTAAAATCCTTTTTCATTTCATCAATTTTGGGTAAAAAGAAAGTCATCAGCCACATACCCATCATATTGCCATGTTTTGGCCCATCTTGATCTTGCACATACCCATTAGCATTTCTTAAATTGGGTCACTATTGGATATTGTTGGTGGATTTTGATCATGATTGAAAAGTGACTCTTGATGTATGTTGATTTGATCATTGGATGAGGTAGAAACATCTTAAACGTGCTCATTGATGGATATATCTTGATCATTATTTTCAACAATTGTGGTTAAGAGATTGTTGCTTCTATCACTAGTGGTGGAATCTTGATCATTGTCCTCAATAGTTATTATTTCTTGATCAAGAAGGTCTTGGATGAGATTTTTGAGTTGAATACAATTTGATCTTTTATGACGATTGTCTCTATGATACTCACAATAAGATCTACCCTTATTCCAAGGAAAATTTATGATAGAGTTGAAAGCACTTACTTTTGGAAGAGTGACGAGGTTTACATTAACTTTATTTTTTAATGTTGGTTCAATTGGCTCTCCCAAAGGAGTGTATTCATGTTCATTACCTTGTGAGATTTGTACTCATTGAAATTGACCTTGTGGTGATTCTTGTTGTGATTGATCTTCAATATGTGGTGATTAGGTTTGTTGTTGATTTTATTGATCTTGATATCCAACCTCTTGACATTGGAGATATTGTTCTTGATGTGGTTGTGGACACAACTCAATATTTTGATGGCATGGCTTAACCAATGGGGGGATGTGTATATTTTGGGGTGGAGATGTCTCTTGATGATATGAATCAACAAATTTTCTAAGTATAGCAATTTGATTTCACAAAAATTGTTCTTGATTTTGAACTTGACACCCTTGATATAGTTGATTTGGTTGTTGGTCAAGAATATTTTGAATATATACTTGTGATATTTGTATGGGACCATGGTCAAATTGATTTTGGACAATGTTTTGATTTGGGACGATGTTTAGATTTTGCATTATAGGTTGACATAGAACATTGTTGTGGTTGGGAAACATATTGCTTTGATTTGGGTAACTTTGATTTTGCATCTCAAGGTTACCTTTACTTGGACCAATACATTGAGTTGTCAATATATTGCTCAGGTTTTGAACAACATTGGTTTGATTTGCAATCGTATCTATCCCACAGTTCACAAAGTGTGCATTTGATATGATCATGTTTGATAAGTTTTTACTCAAGTGGTATATTAACATTTGGCAAGTATGGATTGGATAGGATAATTTTTTTTTGTTGAAGAGTCATGTACTAATTGTTTGGTTGATAGATTTGTAAATTTTGACTTTGATTTAAATCTATCATAGGAAAAGGTGTTCAAAATTTAAATTAGGAATACTCACATTTTTTGTATCATTGAAGTTTATAGGAGATAATGATGCATTGTATTGATTTTGGTAATCCATTGGTTTTGTAAGGCTTTGATAGTTTGGTTGACTTTGATCACTCATGATGTATGGAGTAAGTTTATATTCCACATTCTTCTTTTGTTTTGATCTTCTTTACCTCTAAGGAATTTAGGACCAATGATGAGATGAAGGATGAAAGGGGTGAATGATATGGGTGTTGAACTTTTAGGAACTTTGGATCAATGATAGACATTAGGATTTGATTTTGATTGGTTTGATTTGGATAATGAACTTGTAGATCCCAAGATGTTTGACGCAACCTTAGGATGAGCTTGTTCAAAGGGGTGCTAATTTAGCTAGAGGTATGAGAAAGGATGTATTCTCACACTCTTAACTAAACAAGGTGATTTTGATGTGTTTTAAGGATTAAACCAAGTCTATAATTTTGATATTTTTCAAAGCTCTAAAAGTTGTTTGTGGGATGGAGATGATAAATTTTTGGGATGGATGAAGTGTTTGATTTGATCCTAGATGAACCTAAGAGGTACCTTGTTTATAACACCAAGATAGTGAAGAACATGCTTTACCCTATGAGTAATTCAAATCAAAAGACAAATATTTGCATGGAAAACCATAAGAAAAAAGATAACAATAACATGTGTGGGATTCAATTGATTTAATCTTGTTTAATGAATTGATTGTACCACATCCACACTTCTCATTTAAATTTCAAACTGAATGTCTATGTCTGAACTCCTTTTCATTCCACAAGGTCCATTATCTAAAAATCAAAGAATCAAAGGAATAGTTTTCATAAGTTGACTTTGGAGAGAATAAATTGAGATATAGGCCCAAATATTTAGAAGCGTATAAGGATAAAATCCCTACGGACAACTAGTAATAATTGGAATCTTCAAGGATATTTGTTCATCCAAAGGGTTTGAAATTTTTTATGACTTATTGAATGTTTGTTTCAAATTTTTAGATCCAAGTAAAGTATTTGAATGACTCACAAATTGCACAACCCTAGGTTAGAAGTGGCTATACTTGTTGAGTCCCCACTTGGATTTCTCTAAACACTAAAAAAACTCACATAGTTAGAGATTTGGCGACACTGGGTCCCCTTATAGCACATAGTTCTTAGGACCACCAAATCTCAAAATCCTAAAGATCTAGAGACCTTGAGGATTTATTACGTTTCTACTTTGAAGAGTGAAAATGTGGGGTGTCTTTAGAATGACCCTTCTTCCACCAACAAGTATTAAGGATTTTTGGAAGGTTTATAGTAAGGACATATGTTTTAGGGGGTACTATGATAAACTCTATCAAGAGGTCTGCCAACCCTTAGAACAAGGGCTTTATGTGTCATAAAGATACAGGGGGAGAGCTATCACATACTACTTCCCATTGATTACAAACTTTCCTTGCAATCACAAATTTATATAGTGGTTCGAAAGAGCTTGGTGTTAGCTTGTTACCACTTGGTTCATTCCCTTGGGGTGAGTACATTTTCCCACCAAGGAAGAACCTCTAAAGATAAACAAAGTGAAGAAGTACATTTGTAGTTTGACTACCTAGATTGCGTAAAGCACTAGGAGGGAACACACACAATGCCTTTCCTTCAGACTCGCATGATTATTCAATTTTAGCTCCAAATTGAACTCTATGGGTGAATTTAGACAACCAATGTCAATAGAATGCCTTTTGATTCTCAAGATCGTTGAGTGGTTCGAAAGAATTGCATATGCATTCAAATGACACAAATTACAAAAAATCACAAAACAATGAAGGAACAAATTCTTTTAATCCCAAAGTAAAGATGAATTTCTTTTAAAGCACCAAGCTTAAATGTGAGTTTTTCTTGTTCAATTTTAAGCCAAAACCAAAGTCTAGTGAGTTTCTAATGTTCAATTTTAGTCCAACTTTGAAAAAAATCAAAAAAATTATTGATTTTAAACCCAAATTGATCTAGTTGGCCTAAAACAAAAATAAAAGTAGCAAATGGATGCTCTAGACTATTACAATAAGAATTTAAAAATGATCTTTTTTGCCAAGTTCAATTCCCACTTTTTGAACTCGAATCTTCTTTGTTATTTGTTTCTCATGCAAAAGAGACCACCAGTACTTCTTGATGCAAACCCTAAAGATTTTGATGCATTTCCACCTAATGTTGCTCCTCTTTAACTCCACTTTTTAGTTTTCAAAAGTAGATCAAACTTGGAAAAACCATCAATTACCTTAGCATTTCTCAACAAAATCTCCTATCACCAAGTGAATCAAGTTTCTTAGAGGCCTCTTTTATTGCACAAGTAAAAAAGAAATAAATAAATATACGTTTACGATGTTTAAACACTTGAGATAGTCAAGACAAATCTACATAAGATATTGAGTTGTTAGAAGAATGAAGAAATATTTGAAATAAGTGGCTTTTAACGCACTAAGACTACATCACCATGGATTATGTAGAGTCAACCACTAAAATTTTGGCACAATAAAATCATGGTACCTGACAAAAGTCTCTCTAAATTAGTGTTAGAGAAATATCACCAATAAATCTGGCAAGACAATCAATTTTGAAATAGTAATATCAACTATACACGAACAACAATATTAATGAAAAAGGCAACAATATTAATGATGGCACGAGAAATTTACAAGAATAAGTTTTTCAAAACATCAATCTATGATTTAAGCTTACTGAAGTCAAATAATTAATCAAACATGTGCTTCAATGCTTCTAACAAACAAATACAGATTCGATGGTGCCCCAATCAATATAGAATTAAAATTATGACAATACAATCTTCAAAATATATATGAAAGGGGACATAAAATTCGATGACTATCCAAGAAAATCAGATAATTTCCATAAACTATGGCTTGAAAATGGTTTGAGGTGGAATGCAATAAAGGAATATTTGGAAAATCTAATGGATTACTATGCAAGCATATTAAAATCCAATCTGAAGTTTATCCACAAGAAGACAATAAAGTTTGGTGCACACATTTAATGTTGAGGGTATGAATGCTCAACCAATCTATTATTTGATTCATGTGTCACTTGATTGTGGGAAAAAAATGTGATGTCATTCAGTGATACACCTCATACACAAGGCAATAGATTAAAGGCCTGTCATCATAGATGGATAGATGCTCTGTAATCTCCCATTTTTATCTAGTGATCTCATCCCATCTTAGAGTCTCAATTCTTCTTCCCAATGATCTCACACCGTTTATGTCGACATAAGGATTAAAAATATAATTCCATAGATTATAGTTGAAGGAAGCTTCTATCCACACATAAATCTTGTGCTCACCATGGAATTATTTCCAAACTTACATTTTCTGCTTACGTATTTATTTGAAGACTACACTCTCTCCAAACTTGTGTCCAAACTAAAAATTGCATATGGGTAATCAAAGCACCATAACTCTTCAATCTCAGTGGCCATGCAAGTGCTTTGTCATCGTCCACAACAATAAAGTCAAATAAGTGGACATTAGATCTTACGCTCCCAATTCTTCTACCCAATGATCTCACCTCATGTTACAAAATACTTATATGATATGAGTTTTTATTTTTATGGAATTGATGTTGGTCGTGGCTATCACCTAATAATCAGGGCGCTTTTTAAAAAAGGAGAGGACCTCTAATGGACAATGTGTCTATTTTTTTACCTTCAGTCTAGATAGCACATTGTGGTTATTTGAGCGGGGGAAGGACCAAAAGAAGGAACAATCTGGAAAAATATTTGCTACAAGAAAATATCAAGAGAAAATGATGGAACTGATTTCTAGAAGAAAAAGCAAGCAAAGCCCTTGAACCATTGATACATACATAGATCAATACATAAACAAAGACAATAGGGAATTTTCTAGATTCAAGACTTATTTAACACTGAGAAAAAGAATCATTTATCGACCACAATAGTGAAGAGACTTAACATCATGTAAGTATGGTGCAGGCGGCACCCAGTCTTCTTATTCACAACAATATGAAGACAACAAATATTAAAATACAGAGACTTAATTTAATAACAGTCACGGTCAAATAAGATCATTATAAGATATTCATTGCTTGATTTTTACTTTAAATTTAATGACAGCCTTGCTACTTCTTTCTTCACTCTTTGAAATTTTATAATGGCTAGCAATAGATATAGATGTTCTTTCTACAAGCACAAACTTTTTGTATATAGAATTGGATCGTACTTGATAGCCCCTGTTAACAAACTTCTATAGAAAACCCCATTCCTACATATCACATGTGCATTTGAAGAATATATATATAGACTAAAAATATTGAAGAAACAAGATCTGAGGAAATCATAAAAACATATCACACAAAAGAGATAGTCGTATAAGGCCGAGGCCAAAACAATCTAAGAAATTCATACAACTTTCTTTCAAATGATTGAAATGGAGTGACAACCTCATAACCATAGAAAAGAAAAACTTTTGTTAATTTAGATATTTTTCAATACAAATAATAGTGAAATGCATCAGTTAATAATGCATCTGATATTAGTTAAAATGTAGTTTCCAAAGAAAATGTACTCAACAAACTTAATCGATGTTAAACCAGATTTCAAGAATGCAAAGCACAAAAGTAATTGATGAATGTTAATTTCAACAAGCTTAATTGATTGTGGTTGTGGGTTTGAGCCCCACAGTGGCTACAAAAATGTGGATGCTAAATCTACATAAGCTTCAAACAATGACCACCATTAGTATTGTTATTCAATTTAAAACAAACCAAAACAAGCATCCCTATGAGATACTTGATCGTGCCACATATGCAAACAAGGAAATAAGAAATCAAAGAAACTAAGTGAAAGCATAAGAAATCAAGATCAAACTCTATCCCATAGTGGGAGTGGTACAAACAATCATTAGCATTGTATTATACTTAAGTAAACCAAAACAAACATCCCTATGAGATGCTTGGTCATGCTACATATGCAAACAAGGAAATAAGAAATAAAAGAAACTAAGTGAAAGCATAAGAAAGCAAGATCAAACTCTATCCCATACTGGGATTGGTGCTCCTTTTATGTGAAAAGGATGCCCTCTTCCCAATTCCTTGATAAGCTTCCAAAATGATGAACAAGATGTGAAGAAGATGTAAAGATGAATATGCCTATAATGAAAATGCTAAGATTGTGGATATGTTTGTGGATGATATTTATAGGTTGAAGGGTTGAAGAATGGAGATATGGGAGGAATGTGAGACTAAAGGAGATTCAATGAGGTTGTGACACTTGTCACAAATCTAATGGGAAAAGTTAGAGCAAATTTTGGAGAATGTGCATAGTTAATGCATGTGGTTGAGATGTAAGAGGGGTGTAAGATAGATTAATGTATTTGTAAGAGGCATTAAATGAATGTGGTTGAAGTGTGTTTGAAGGGAAATTGTTTGGGTAAGAAAGTCAAATAAAAGGAGTTAATGAAAGAATATTCCCTAGAATATTCTTTTAGGAGGATAAATGAGGTAATTAGTTAATTAAAAGAAACTATTTTTATGTGCAAGTGGGTTAGTTAATTAGGGGTTGATTTAACTCTTGGGAGTTAAAAGCTAGATAATGGGTAATTAGGATTAGAAGTTAATTAATCAAAAATTAATTAACTTGCAGGTATTAGGGGATTTGACATTTGATTTAAATAACTTGGTTTATTAAATAAGATTAGAGGACTTTAGGATTTGATTGATTTATTTAAATCAACATGATGAACATTGGTGCATTAATGTAATAGTTGCTTTATTTGATTAATTTGGAATTTGATGTTAATTAGTCAGATTTAAATGCATAATGACAATTTGCATGTCTACACTATCCTTTCATTTCTTTGAAAATGTGGCTTCTCATTTACCAAATCCTTTTTCTATTTAGACATCTTATAATTCAAGTCCTTCAGGGTATTTTCCATCTTTTCTATCTTATCTTTTTGTGTTGTTTCCTTTTTATTTTGATGGCCTTTAGGGTTTTTTAGAAGCTTGACATCTTCTCTTCTCCCTATTTTCCCTAAGGCTCTTCGATTATTTTCAATATGAAAGGCAACATTATATGCATCCCTCAAAGTCTGAGGATTCTTATCTCTGAGGTGGTATCCCATTTTGTAATCAAAAGTATTGTAGTATGAGACTAGGCATACCAAAAATTTATCTCCACACATCATCTTTAGAAAATAAGGAGCCTAGATTTGAGAGATAATAGTTCGATAGTCCTTCAAATAGTTCCAAACACCCACACAAGAAATATCTCCAAAGACTAGATAACTCTAGAGATTTTATGTATTGTTCAGTATGAGTAGTTGTGAGAGTTCAAACCCTTCTCTTTCATCCCTAATGTCAAAAAAGATAAAGTATTTGAGGGAGGTTTGTCAAAATGAAATATATGAAGAATTAGATGAAAATATAAATATTGCACGATTTTCACATAGTGATCCAATTTATTTTGAGGCAATGGATAAGAAAGGAAAAATATAGAGAGAAAGATAACATGGGAGTTAAATAATATTTTTTGGGTAATCAATTGATTGAAGTGAAGTGGTTCTATAAGACAAAGAGAAATACCAAACGAAGAATAGAAGGGAATAAAGCAAGGCTGGTTGTTAATGGATACAAATAATATTCAAGAAGACACTCTGATAAACCATATTATTTAGTTACAAGAATGGAAACTCCACTAGTATTCTTAGAAATATGGGCCCAATACAAATGGAAGGTATCTAAGATCAATGTGAAGTATGCCTTCTTGAATGGAGTGGTAAAAAAATAAATGTATGTTGAGTAGCCACCTTGATATGAAGTTTCATGCTAAGATAATAAAGTGTATAGAGTGAAAAAACTTATTTATGTTCTCAAACAAGCACCATGAGCAACATACAACAAAATAGACTCATATTTGTTGAGCAATGACTTTAGAAAAAGTGATTGTGAGACCACTCTCTACATCAAGAAAAGTAATGGTAAGATTTTAATTACTATCTTGTACATAGATTTAATCTTTATAGGGAATGATGATTTTCTTCTTGTTGATTTTTAAAAATCCATTAAAAGAGAGTTTGAGATGATAGAAATAGTTCTAGTAAGGTTTTTTCTAGTCATAGAGGTAAAGAAAATAAAACGCGGTGTTTTTATCTCTCAAGAAAAATATGCAAAAAATATTTTGAAGAGATTTAGAATACCAAACAATAATTATATTCTACCACCAATAGTCATAGGTCTTAAATTCAAAAAATATTATAGTAGTAATGTGAATACAACTTTATCTAAAATTATGGATGGAAGTTTAATGTATTTGACAAAAAACTAGGCTTGATATAATGCATGTATCAAATTTGATTTATAGATTTATGGAGACACCAAAGAACACACATTGGAATGTATGTAAGAGAATCATAATGTATATTAATGGTATCAAGTGATATGGTATTTTGTATAGTACAACAAATGAGTTTTGGCTAGTTTGACTCACTAATAATGGTTGAGTTGAAAACATTGATGATATGAAGATTACATTTGATTATTTGTTCCACTTCGGTTCATAAGCCATTTTAAGGGCTTCCACGAAATAACCCATAGCTTTTATTTCCATAGTTGAAGATAAATATATAGTAGAAAAAGTAGAAACATGCTAGGATTTTTGGCTATGGAGAATCATAGTAGAGTTGAAAAAAGAACAAGAAGATGGCTCAACCATATTTTAATATAATGTATCATTGATAGAAAATTGATGAAAATTCCAATATTCCATGGATGAAACAAACACATTGAAATTATATATCACATCATAAGGGAGCTATTAGAAAATTAGCTATTGCAAGTTTGAGCAACATTGGAACATTTCTATGAATCCACTCGCAAGAGATAGATTTGAGTGTCTAAGATGTAGTTTAGGCATCATGAATATAGTGTTAGCCTCTTTGGATTCCTTAAAAGTAGTTTAATAAGTTATGTACAGTGAGCTCCAAAGAACTTTGGATTTGAAAAACTAAGCTCTAGAACTACATAATAAGTTACAAAAAACATTAGGAAGGAAGTCATATAGTAGCTCTAGATAGTTGCATAAAATATGTTGGTATATGTGTAATTTCTACCACACTGACAAACATTAAATTATGTATGTTGATTCAAAAAAATATTGAACAAAATTATTTGAGCTCCCATTGTCTAGAAGCTTCTTGATGCTTCTCATGAACTCTAAACTCTTCCATAATCTAGAAATTTCTAACTCTATAAAAGAAGATTTATGTAAAGCTTTTTGACAATCAATACAAGTGTGTATGTAGCAACACATTGAAAAAATTGTTGTATTTTATGTGTTAATAGTTTTGTATTTGTGTGTTTAAAATTCATCCACCACTAACAAAGTGGTATTAGAGCCCAGAGAGATCCAAGGGAGTGATTGTAGTTTTAAGGATAGGAAGCCACTACTGTGAAGAGTAAGATATGTTTCTAAAGAAGAGTTCAAGTGATAACAGATTGATCATGGGTTGAAGCTGCATGCAATAGATGGTAGAATTGTCTTTCCATTGATGTTGATAAAGAAGGAGATTGAATCATTGTCAGATTGCAGCCAATGAAATCATAGAAGAGGAAAAGCTTCCAGTCAAAGAAGCCACCAATATGAATGACTGAATCAAGGGCAAGATAGAGGTCATGGTTTCTAAAGTTGTGTTGCTAAAGGAAAAAGAGATCACTGTAATTTCACTATTAAATGAAGGATTTGTCATGCTATTGAAATCAGGAGGAGATCATGGTTGATGTGGTTGCTCCAGTCCAAAGGAAGTCGTGGTTGTTCTGGAGGCACTAGCCAAGGCATATTGATTGTAGCATTTCAAAGGAACCATCAAGATACACAGGTGTTGTTTGTTGGAGGATCATTGGAGGTTGTTGTTTGTTTAGCAAGGGCACCATTACATATTCAAGCCGCTAGTTCTAATTACCACAGAGGAAGTTGTTATAATGTTTTTGTAAGGGTTGTTTGTAAAAGATCATGTTTTATTTTTACAATTAACAAAGGGATTCATTTGATATTGTTGAGTAAAGTACTTTGGTTGGTTATCCTGAGGAATTTTTATAGAGAGATACTAAAATCTTTGGTTCTAGTTCATAATGGATGATGGTTACATATTTTACTAGTGTTATATGATGATTGGTTTGCAAATTTAAAAGTATAGAATTAAAATTAAAGAGAAGTGTTTGAAGATCAGTTTTTTTTAAGTTATATAATACTATGAAAGGAGTGTGAAAAATGTAAAAAGTTGTAGGTGCTAAGACAAGACTTAAAATAGTCAAACCAGTGAAAGAAATAGATTGTAGATATTGAAGGAGAAATTGTGGAAAGGTTGGAGGAACTTGTAGCTATTGAAGGGAAGGTAAATCATTGTGTTGAAAGAACAATCAAGTGTATAAGGTGATTCTAATAATTTGTTTCAATGGGAAAATTTGGAAAAAGGGAAAAGAAAGAGAGATGTTTTGGAGGAGGAATTGTTAGAAGTTAAGAAACAAAATTCTTAAGTGTTAACATATTTTAAAAAGGTTTCAATTGAAAAAAAGACAATCGATAAAAATGTATGATCTTGAAATTGAATTGAGAAATGTTAAAGCAAAGAATGAAGCTCTAGAAGAAAGATTAAAGTTATTTGATGAAATGAAAGAAAAGATAAAATGATTAAAAGAGGAAAATAGTTTATAGAAGAAAGAAATAATAAAATTGAATGAAGAAAATAAATGTCTCAAATCAAAACTAGTTGTATGTGATGCTTCATGTGATACTAAAAACTTGTGTAGTCTAGTCGATGAATCAATTGATTTGTGTGATGTAGTTGAAGTTCTTATTAAAGAACATAAAGATGAATGTAATAGTGTGTTTCCAAATCATGTTAATTTTAATGAAAAGAATGTTGGTTTGAAAATAATGAGTAAAATGTGTTATGAAGGTAAAGGATTAGGAAAAATTGGTCAAGGAATCAAGGAACCAATTGTACCATTCATGACAAAAAAAATTGAAGTTCTTGGATATATTGTAGGTAAAAAAAATGATACAAGTACAAACAAATTTGTTCAAGAAAATCAATATGTACATTGTTCACATTGTAATAGAAAAGGTCATACAAAACATAAATGTTGGGATTTACATCCATGTGCAATATGTGGTTTGAGAAATCAAATTGAAAAAATGTGTTGGAGAAAAAACTTGAAAAATGAATCTATGATAGGATGTGTGAAAATGAATTATGGTTGGAGTTTTGGTTCAACATGGCAAAAGATTACAAGTATGTTGAAAACATTGTATAGATGTTCATATGTCAAAGATGTTAGGAATCATGCACAGTTTGTTGGTCTTGTAAGATGTCATGAAAAATGGAAAACTATAAATAGCGAGAAGACTTCCACTTTGAATTCTGATAATCAAGGTTTGAATGATTGCTGCAGCAGTGGGATGAGTTGGTGAAGAGTTGTAAAGAGATCTGCAGATCTTGAAGATAGGCTTGAACATATTATACAAGAATGATTGAGTCTACAAATTTGAAAGACAAAATTGAAAATGATAAAAGTATGTGTGGTCAAAATTAAAGGGGAATATTGGTATATGTGTAATTTCTACCACACTGACAAACATTAAATAATGTATGTTGATTCAAAAAAATATTAAACAAAATTATATGAGCTCCCATTGTCTGGAAGATTCCCAAGGCTTTTCATGAACTCTAAACTCTTCTGTAATCTAGATATTTCTAACTCCTCTATAAAAGAAGATCAATGTAAAGCTTTTTGACAATCAATACAAGTGTGTATGCGGCAGCACGTTGAACAAAATGTTGTATTTTATGTGTTAATAGCTTTATATTTGTTTGTTTAAACTCCATCCACCACTAACAAAATCAATCACATACAACAACTATAGAATAACCAAGTATACACAACTACTCCAGATAGTTGTAAATTATAATTATACACAGGAATAGTAAAATTGTCTAATATTTTGAAATCTGAATATGAAATTTTTGTAAATGATATTTTTGGGTTAAAAAGAAAATATATATTCTCTATTTTTTCTTAGTGTTATTTTCCTCCATTTTTCTCCATAGTTTGTTTTTCTATTTTATCAGAGTAGCAGCCTGTTTTTGTGTGATATATTTGGTTTTTCTTCCATCAATAAACTAGAACCTTGGGACCATTGATGATCAACAAATTTTAGCAAAATCTCAATTAGAAGAGCCTTGGCAGAATCCAAGTCCACGAGAATATGAGCATATGTAGGATGTGTAAATTGTACAATCACTCTATCAAATGGCATAAACCAGCGAAGAGAAATTCCAATAGTAATGTAACATGATCCTTTCCAAAATTGTAGTTGAAGGTTTCAAAGCCTACACAAGACAGCGAGAAGTTCAACTATTCAATAATGCAATATTTATATAATATTTTTTCTAATATAATATTAAATCCTTTATGTATATTTGAAAAAATTATTTGTTGGTACAAATCCTTTAGTTTTCAAATCATATAGCATTCTAAGTGTCATCATCTATATTAAAAGGATTCTTATAATATACGCCGATATTCCCTCTGGCATCAGGCAAATTCACCAAAAATTCACTATCAGCAATTTATTGATGGAAAATTGTCAACAATTCACCATGGAAAAATTCACTATCACGACAAATTCACTTCAAGGAAAATTCACCACCATGAAAAATTAATCACAAACTTTTAATGTGATATATTTTTGATGGATTGCTGGTGGTAAATTTTCCTTGAAATGAATTTATTATGACATTTTCTCACAATGAATTGTTGACGATAAATTTTCAGCCAATAAAATGAATTTTCCTATACACCGAATAGTATAGATAAACTCGGCAGCTTTTAAAACCCAAAGAAAGATCAGAAGTAAACTTGTAGAAGTGAATAAATATGTAACAAACACCAAATTTCCAAACGTAGCAAATATCATTAAAACTCTGCGAAACAATAAAGAATTAACCTTCAAAACAATACCGAATCTTCAAAAATGTTCATAGGACTCTGCTGAACCCATGAGTTCATTTATGGCTATGATATTATCCATTAATGACATCCCTCTTTCTGCTTCGCTGTACACTTGCTCATTCTGATCAGACGAGTGCTGTAGATGTGTAGCTTGACCAACAGGACGTTTATAGACTTGGTTGGTGTATTTGGTATCTTTTTTGGCGACTTTCTTGCTCAAATGTGTATTCCAGTAGTACTTGATTTCATTATCTGTTCGCCCCGGCATTCTGCTGGCAATCAACGGCCACCTGCACATAATTACCAATGATTCAACGCTGATTAGGTCTAAAAGTAATACAAATTATATTTCAGCTCGACTGGAAAATTTATGTCAATGGAACTATTGAAATAGAACAAGAGAAAACAATAGCGACCAAATAAATGAATCAAAATCTATACCGATTTCGCAACAATTTATGAAGTCCTATAATAAGTTCTTCTTCATCAGCAGAGCTATGACCTCGTCTGACACTGGGGCGAAGGTGGTCCATACATCCGAGCTTGCAATTCTTTCCTGTTTGTTGCAAACCTGAAAACAGAACTAAGTTAGAAGTTATTGAAAAATTCAGCCACCTGAATACTCCAATTAACTTTAACCAATAATTAAATTAGACCACTCAAAGTTACCTATGTGCTTGAATTAAACATCTTAACCTATGAGCAAATCATTTCAAGCTTCACATGCATCATCTTGAAATTATATAGTCCTAGACTGCTTTATTTATAGCTATTCAAGAGAAAACCTTACGTTTTAGCTTATTGTTGGTCGTCTACTCAACTACCAGTCTGATAGAACTTTAATTATTTGTCTGCTCCATTTACTGTATAGTTTTCATCCTTGTTCAATCATGTTTGTTGACATTGTTTTCTTGAAATGAGAAAAGCTATAAATCATCCTTCAGTTCTTGAGTGTATCTCGAATTTCTGGAGATAATAATTTGTTGGTTCATCTACCGTTCATTCCAAATTATAACTCGTTTACTGAACAGAGAAAACAATATTTGTCTTTCTTCATAATAATATATCCTTGTACGTTAGGAAAAGATAGGATTCCAGTAGTGAGTGTTATTATTGCTTGGTTAAAGCTATTCCACAATAGAAAACCTAAAATAATCCATGTTTCAATATAATTATTCATTCCATATATCTTACTGTATTGGCTTAGTTAGGAGCATCGAATCAATTATTATTGGCTATAGTAAGCTATAATTGTGGTCTGCTGATATTATGAGGACATATTTTCCAACAATGGTGATTATTGTGTGCACGCTGATAATAATTATATTTAAAGCAAATTCTCCACTCGCACGAAATATATTACGATAAAATCAAATATCAATATGTTGTCATGATTAAGATATTTTAATAATTTAGTGAGGAATAAATAAATATCAATGGATCATTGTTACAATGAAGTTTTATCTATTCTGATTAATAGGTAGTTAGTAAATAAATTAGATTTATTTATTAATAAAAAGTGTCATTCTAGTGAGTTGTCATACTAAATCTAATTCTATTTGATATTTTAGTTTTATTTTTATCATCAGATCATCATCAGTGTATTTTTATTTAAATAATTTACATTATAGGATAGTCAATTAAATTTGTAGTTAGTGTTGGCATATGCAATTTTTCCCATCAATTGTAATTAATTAATTAAATGAGAAAAAGACAAAAAGTTAAAAAGTTAAAAAAGGGAAAAGTCTAGAAAGCAAGAATGTTCTAGGTTAGAATGTTCTAGAGGAAGCTTCAAGAAATAGATTGTTTCTAGATAAGGAATAGAACAGCCTAGAAAGGCAAGACATTCACAAAGACCTTTATAAAAGAGGCATAATGTAATTGATTCAAGCAAGCAATGGAATGACGTGCAGTAGCACGATTATGAATTGTGGACACTGAAAAAGTAACCCTTCTACTTTTTCTAACTTGTTCAGGCCCTCCTTGTGATTTTGGCTTAATTTAACAATAACACATTCATATTAGGTCTTGGACCCTTGTAAATTGAATAAAATACATGTCTTGTAAAGGTGTTGTAAAGTGTTGTAAGTCACTTGCACACTTTTCTATAATTCTATTAGGCATTTGAGTCTAATGGACCTATTTTCCCCTTAATTCAATATTGTAAAATATATTTAATTGTATTCTCACATTAATCTAGAAGGCTTGCAAATTAAACTTGGTTTTAATCTAGTGTTGTAATGTGTTTTACACATTCATGTTGGATGTTGTACCTTTATAAGCTATGTGGACCTCATATCAATGTTGTAAAGTCTATTTAATCACACTTGCATATTGAACTTTGTGTCCCTAGCCCTAATTACCCTTTACATCATCATTAATAGGCCCCTATGACCCCATATTATGCATCTTGAGGCTTATTTTGATCAAAGACTCGATAAAATAAACATATAAACTTGATTTTTTCACTCACTGACATCCCAACTGGAAAAAGAGCCCTTGTGGGACTCATTCGCCACTTTGGGTGAATGAATTCCATCCAGGTGGGACTAAGTCGCTCAGCTTGGCGAATGAGGCTCATTTGGGCCATTTTCAAGGTTTGAGTAGGTAAAATTGGGTTTTAAGTTTAATTTGCTTCCATGTCAGACTTGGGGATCAAATTAATAGGAATTTGAGTAGGATTTCCTATATAAATAAGGTTTCAAACCCTAATTCATGATTCATTCACGATTCATTCACCATTCATTATCCATCACAAGTCAAGTAAGTTAGGGTTTTAACATTTTAAGTCATCAAGATACCTTTCTAAGGCATTCAAGGGAAAATTCTTCATCCATTTTTGCAACAATTCAAGATCTATCATCATGGAAAGTTTCAAATTACATTATTTGATGCCTCATTATATTATTTCATTATTTTGGTTTAATTAGGTCTAAAAGTGGTTTGACCAAGGCAAACTCCCATGCCCTAACAATCAACACTTTTATTCTATTTCTTTGTGTAATTATAGATCTGAGTAATTTGAAGGTTTCAAAATCATTAAAGAATAGGTTGCAAATTTTTTGAAGTCATTTCCCTATTTGCTAGGTCAAAATATCCACAAAAAGTCACTTATAGTGCTAGAAATCAGAGTTTAAGATCTAGACACCTGGAGGAATAGAAAGAACAGATCAAGAGCTTTCGATTCTACTTTTGATTTTTCAAAAAATTTAAAGTAGACTCATACACCATTATTGGCATATAAGTCCCACTATACTTGTTTTTAGAGATTTCTTCATATTCAGATACCCATTTAGCTAAAATAGGCAGCAGTGCAATTTTCTAGATCTGGGATTGATTCACCCAAAATGGCGAGTGAGTCCTAGTAGGTCAAAATTCTAGAATCAGCAACATTTCTAGTCTTCATCCTAGCCTCTACAATTTTCTAGGTGCACACTTTCTATTTTATAGGTTTCTATTTCATTTTATTTACATTTGTAAGTCATTTTCTAGGTCTTTTTGCATGTTACATCGTGTTTTCAATCATTTTGCATTTTCTAAGATTTACATTAGTATTCAATCTTTTTTATCAACTTCTAGCCTTAAGAACAATCCCCTTTGACAAATTTCAATCTCTTTTGGCATTGGAATCTTAAGGATTTGTTGTTGAGTGTGAACATTGTGAAATTAGATTCCTCTTCCTTCATTCCCTTTTTAGTGTGGATAAAGGAAGTTGTGCATGTTATTTCCATAGTCCACATTTTGGTGAACTTGAGTTTTGAATACCTTCTTTTTTTAATTTGGAGTCCTTCATCATCCTAGATTTATCTTGCATTAACATTGCATGGCATTTTGGATTGGTTAATTGGCATTCTAGGGTTTCAAAATTTTGCATTAGAAAAGTGAATATAGTTTGCATTTTTTCATCTCAAATCATTGAAAAGCATATGAAATCTACATTTTCATTTAGTCTTTAGGTCATACAACATCAAAAGCCTCAAAACTACTTGAAAATTTATAATTTTTTTGAAAAAAACCCTTACTAGGACTCATTTGCCATTATGGGCGAATCAGTCCTAGTCTAGATCTTTAACTACCTATTACAACATCAGAAACCTCATTTCTATGCTTCCTAAGCCTCCTAGTAACATATACTATAAGTCTGGAAACTTTTGGGAACATTTTTTTTATGCATTTAGGTCAGAAACATCAATCTAGAGTAGTCATTTTTTAAATCATTTTAATTACAAGCATTATTAGATCTGAAAATTCTCATATTTCTAAAATTTTGCATAACATGGATAAAAGTACTTTTCACTTTTGCATACACATTGTTTTTATTCATAAAACTTTGCATATGATTGATTAAAGTGCTTTTCATTCTTGGATTCACATTGTTTACATTCTTAAAGTTTTGCATACATTGGATAAAAGTGTTTTGCATCCTTTGATATACATTGTTTGAATTGCTAAAACATTGCATAAAATGGTTAGAGGTTCTTTTCATTTTTGTTCATACATTGTTAGTGACTTACATACCTAGACATGATAAGAAGTAGTCCCCTCCCTATGAGAGTGTTTTAGTGAAAGAGAATACAACCTTGGACATTCCTAATGATCATATTTGTTCTTCTCCTAATATCTCTCTTATTAGCAAGGAAGATATTTTGGTGTTAGAAGAACCAATCAATGCAAGTTTTGAGAATCCTAGTTGTTTCTCTCCTCTTACCTCTCTTAGTGGACAAAACATTGATGAAAAAAACAAAATGACCATAGGCAATCATGAAAATAACATATTTTTTTCCTAGTATCTCTCCTAGTTGTGAGGAAGATACTTTGATGTTAGAAAACACAATCGATCAAGGTCATGAGTATCTTAGTTTTCTTCCTTCTCCAAGGGAAACCCTTAGTGAGCAATAAAATTCAACCATTGATCATTCCCCTACTTGTGATGAAGTCATTTTGGAAGAACCTACCTTTTAATGTCAAGACCATTTAGTTTGTAGTTCTCTTAAAAACTCTCCTCCTAGGGAGAATATCATGGTGCAAGAAACTATGAACATTGACACATATCCTTCAAACACTAAACCTTCCTTATGTGAAGATAATAAAGTGACATTCGAATCACCTTCATTAACAAATCATGTCAACAATGAAAAATATTTTTGAGGTCACGAAAACACAAGTAGGATCTCCTTTAACTAGCGAGCTACCTAAGTCACCTCCCATTAGTAAATCACATAAGGTAAAAGGTTTCTTGAAATCTATGATGCAATCTAGTCATAACAATGTTTTGCAGCAACTAAGTTGTAATTTAGTGACTCAAACATATAGGGGACCACACATCACTCCCACTCCATTACCTTTTCCTCAACATAGTGTGCCTAGTGTTGAAGACCTTAGAAAAACTCCTACTAATATATCTGTATGGCAACTTATTTGACTATCACCTCCATTCAATTGTCTATTTCAAGAAATATTGCATATAAAACAGGAGGAGATCCAATCTTACGTAAAATTGAATAATGTAACATCCTCCTCTCATCCCATGCAAGCCATCCAATCATAAATCACATTCCCCAAACATGAATAACCATCACTTGAGATTCAAATGAGAATGAACCCTTGATGATAAAGGTGACGATTAATGAAACTTTAGTTAGGAAAACTCTCATAGACAATGGAGTAGACATTAATGTTTGTAGCATGGACCTCCTGAACAAAATTGACATGGAAAAAATGCTCATTCAACTTAATGATGTTCATATTCATGGCTTTGATAATGTTAATAGGCAACCATTAGGGATGATCACATTACCTATTGAGGTTGAACATGTCATGTTGCCTACCTTTATCCATATAATGCAAGGACCCCTTCCATACAATATTCTCCTAGGGAGAACATGGATTCATGCTATGAAAGGAGTCACATCTACACTTCACCATGTAATGAAATTTGTATATGACAACAAGATATACACAATTGACATAGATGAATGAACCTATGAATCAAATGATCACAACATTTCCAACTCCCACAATACTTTCATTCGTAGATCAAAACTTGAACTTATACATGGAGATGATAATCCTTCACCTACAACAAAAATCTTTAGTGATAATTGGAGGTCAGTACATATACGCCTCCTTTTAATAAATTTTCCAAAATCTCACCTTCATGGTCCAAAGATTCACATACAAATGATTCATTTCTAGACACAAGTTTTAGTAGTGATTGGAGTTTCACACATTCCTTTAGGGGAGAGTGCAAAATATCACAACCTAAACCAAAATAACCTTGTGCTTTATATGTTCAACTTAGTTCTACATCAATAACATTTACCTATGATAGTGATGGGGGCTATCTAACTCCCACCCATCATGGGGAGATGACACATAACATTTTAAAGGATTTATGTTCTTGTAATGATGTTGATCCTTCTCAGACATATAAACTCCCTTCATCTGACTTGGACAATTGTTATTGTATTGAATACAATCTCCCTCCTACACATGGATACAATGCACACATGAAGAAAATCAACATATCATACTCTTTCAAGAAAGGTCTACGGTTATCTCCCTTACCTTTATGTTCATCTTAGACTTTAAACAAAAAAAATCAACATCTCAAGGAGTGTGGTGCTCTTCTTTGTGTTGAAGCACCTAATTCCTCTAAAAATTACACAATCTCATCCTATTTGACTCACCTTTGTCTTGCACTAAGTGGGGGAAAAGGGGTTAGTTAGCCTTGTCCTCGTATCTCACTTGTCTTTGTCTCTTTTGTCTAGTCATTAACCTTTCATGAACATATAAGAACAAGCTTTGGATGTGGATGACATGTCTTAAGTTGGCTCGCATGTGACATCCTTATCTATTATGTAGTTTCATTCAAAAAAATATGACTTGGAATAGGGCTTTCCAAGTTGGCTCTAATGTATTCTTTAACTAGCTACTTTAATGCAATTTCTCATAGTAATGGTGTAGCTACTGCTTTAAAGTGGGGGCATACATAGATGACATCTTTTGGAAAACATTTCATAGTGTGATTTTTCTTTATTCTTGTGATATGTCCTCTTCTTGGTGGTGTCAATGGGTTTGATGTTGTCCAAGAGTGTACAATCTATTGGCATGGCATCCCATGGGAAACAATTTGACACTTTGACTTGTCCTCTCTTGGAGACATTAGGAACAATGCTCCCTAAGAAGACCTTACACAAATAAAGAAAAATCCCTTTTAACAAAATTTTACATGACATTCAAAAGCATTTTCATTGTGGCACCTTATTAAAGTTCTCAAGAGGTATAGCTTTGGTATGGTTGAGCGGGAAGCCCAATCCAAGGCATGACTTTCCCCATATCCACTTGCATGTGTGTGAGTGTGTACCATCCATGAGTGTATGTTTCTCACCTTTTAGGGATTCTCACCTAGCAGACAACCAAGAGTTGCATCGCCTCAGAGTGAGTATGCATTTTTGGTCAAATAGCCTAGATCTGATCCACATCATGTTTGAAAAATGGTCGAAGCTTAATCTGCCTTTTTATTTTTGCTCATTTGTACTTCTCTTCCTTCTAGTTGTTGCCATTGCATGATCGTGTATCTTGATTTGTTGCAAATCATTCACCTTGTGTGTGTCCTTTTTCACTTATGTTGGTTTGACTTAGGATCTTGAATCTAGGGACTTGATTGCATCCTTCATCTTTGTTATCCTAGATCATCTACATTGATATGATAGGACCCCTCTTGAATGTCTACTTTAGTGTGATTTTGAAGTAGGTTCATCATCACTAAAGTCAGAGCTAAATGTGGACATGTAAAAAGTAACTCTCCTACTTTTTCTAACTTGTTCAGGCCCTCCTTATGATTTTGGCTTAATTTAATAATAACACATTCACATTAGGTCTTGGACACTTGTAAATTGAATAAAATACATGTCTTGTAAAGGTTTTGTAAAGAGTTGTAAATCATTTTCACACTTTTCTAGACTTTTATTAGGCATTTAAGTCTAATGGACCTACTTTCCCCTTAATTCAATATTGCAAAATATATTTAATTGTATTCTCACATTAATGTAGAAGGCTTGTAAATTAAACTTCGTTTTAATCTAGTGTTCTAATGTGTTTTACACCTTCACATTGGATGTTGTACCTTTATCGGCTATGTGGACCTCATATTAATGTTGTAAAGTGTATATAATCACAATTTCACATTGAATTTTGTGTCCCTATCCCTAATTACCCCTTATATCATCATTAATATGCCCCTATGACCCCATATTGTACATTCCAAGGCTTATTTTGATCAAAGACCTGATAAAATCAACATATAAACCTAATTTCTTCACTCACTGACATCCTAGTTTGAAAAAGATCCCCTATGGGACCCATTTTCCACTTTTGGTGAATTAGTCCCATCTAGGTGGGACTAAGTCACCCAGCTTGGTGAATGAGTCCTAGTTGGGCTATTTTCAAGGTTTTAGTGGGAAAATTTGAGTTTTAAGTTTAATCTTCTTCCATGTCAGCCTTGGGGATCAAATTAGAAGGAATTTGAGTAGGATTTACTATATATACAATCTCTTAAACTTTAATTCATCATCCATTCATCATTCATTATCCATCTCAAGTCAAGTTAAATTTTTAGCATTTTAAGTCATCAAGATAGCTTTCTAAGGCATTCAAGGGAAGATTCTTCATCCATTGTTGCAAAAATTCAAGATCTATCATCATGGAAAGTTTCTAATTACCTTATTTCATTCCTCATTATCTTATTTCATTATTTTGGTTTAATTACCTAAAAGGGGTTTGACCAAGTCAAACCCCTATGCCCTAACAATCAACACTTTTGTTCTATTTCTTTGTGTGATTGTAGATCTGAGTACTTTGAAGGTTTGGAAATGATTGAAAAATATGTTGCAAACTTGTTGAATTCATTTCCCTATTTACTAGGTCAAAATATCCACAAAAATTCACTTATAGTGCCAAAAATTAGAGGTTCAGATCTGGACACATTGAGGAACAAAAATAACAGTCTGAGAGCTTCTGATTCTACTTTTGAGTTTTTAGAAAATCAAAGTAGACTCATATGTCATTACTGGTGTATGAGTCCCACTATACCTTTTTATTAGAGATTTGTACAGATTTGGATACCATTTGGTTGAAACAAGTAGGTATGTGCAGGATCATCATGGAAAAAACACGCCCTTAAGTGGCAAAAAATTTAGAAAAATCAAAGTTAGGAAACTTTACGCAAAAAATTGAATAAGTTATCTATACTATTTCAAAATTATGTAAAAATAGAATCTATAGCAAATTGAATGTAGTTTCTAAACTACTAGGTTTTTTAAAACAAAAAAAAAATCTATTTGGTGAAAAATAGAAATTTCAATGCAGTAGTACTTAAATTTCAGGGAAAAGATAAGAAGTAGGTGTCTATCTGAGCACCATAACCATAATAAAATGATAATATTTTTTATAATATTTTAGGTATAATTAGAGGACTCATGTCCCAATGTGATGCATATTTTTTGTAATTTTTCTCAAAGTAAATAATTAATTATGAATTTTTTATTACAAATTTTTAAAAATATAAAAACTCATATAGCTAATCACCTTAACTCAGTCAAAACTTCATGAAATTCATTTTTTATTTTTTTAATCCTATAGTATGAGAAGCATAGAATGTGACAAATATTTCAGATTCAAAAAATGTGATACTATTTGAAAGCTATAGATGTTTTTCAATCACCCTATTAATCAAGACTTTAGTCATAATTCAAATAGAAAATGAATAATAATTATTTATTAAATTCAAAGTAAAGCATAATTTATATTGGTGGAAAGTTGAGAACCTCCTTTAAAAACCTTATTCATTTAATCAATTTTGGGTAAAAAAAAGGTCATCAGCTACATACCCTACACATACCCATCATATCACCACTTTTTGGACCATCATGATCCTGCACATACCCAAGCTTCATTACAGTTTTCTAGATCTATGCATGATTTTCCTAGAATGGCTAATGATTCCTAGTAGGTCAAAATTCTAGAATCAGTAGCATTTCCAATCTCCATCCTAGCCTCTCCAAGTTTCTAGGTGTGCACTTTCTATTTTATAGCTTTTTGTTTCATTTTATCTACATTTCTAAGTCATTTTCTAGGTCTTTTTGCATACTACACTATGTTTTCAAATATTTTGCATTTTCTAAGTTTTGCATTAGTAGTTAATCTTATTTATCAACTTATAGCCTTAAGGACAATCGCCTTTGACATATTTCAATCTCTTTTGGCATTCAAATCTGAAGGATTTGTTCTTGAGTGTGAACATTATGAAATCAAATTCCTCTTCCTTCATTCCCTTTTTAGTGTGGATAAGGGAAGTTGTGCATGTCACTTCCATAGTCCATATGGATTAAATTTTTTTGTGTCTATATGTATTTGGTAAATTTTATTGTTTAATATTTTTGTGTATGTGTTTGACTATCTTGTGGATGTGACATCCACCACCACACAGTGGTATTAGAGCCATGTTTTGTTCAATCTAATGTTTACAAAGGATGATCAAAGATAGGGTTTACAAGGTGGATTAAAGATTGTCAGTTGTGTGTGTTCATAGAGATCATGGAGTTGAAACAAGTCTCCACCAAAAGGAGATCACTATCAGTGAAGAGTTGTAGATCTAAAGACAGAAAGGAGAATAGAACACTGAGGATGGAAAGATATATAGGCCATAGTCACCTTCACAAGATAAAGATATCATAAATCACAAAATTTGTAGAAGAGTGAAGAGTGAGGTCACACTTGGTAAAGAAAACACCAAGAGGTTTTGGTATATTTCACAAGTGAATAGATCGCCCAAGGGTTGAGTCATTGTGAGGGATGAAATTTGTCAATAAGAAAATAAGGAAACTATAGGAATAATGAAGTCACCAAATCAAAGCCATCAGTTCAAATAGGTCACTCTATATATGATCATTACAAAAGTATTAAAAGAGCTAAGGAGATTGAATGGAGGAAGTCATTATAGATTACAATTGTTGAAAGCCTATTTTAAAGTTGTAGGTCATGATTGACAGCCACTTGGATTGGAAGAAAAAGGTGTTGAATAAGGTTGTAGAAGGACATTTGAAGACACTGAAGGAGTGAGGCGCTCAAAGCTATCGAAAAAAGAAGGAAATTGACAATCAAGGATAAGTGTAGCAATAGGAGGTAAGTTTTAATCATTTTAAATGGGAAAAGCTAAAAGAGAAAAGACAGAAAAAGATTGGCAAAAAGAGAAAAATGATTTGGAAAAAGAAAGAAAGGAATTATTAATAGAGTTATTGAACTATGAAAAAAATGTATGATCTTGATATTGAATTAGGTAAAGTTAAAATAAAAAATGAAGAATTAGAAGAAAATATTAAAAGAGGAAAACAATTTACAAAAAGATGAAATGTCAAGATTGGAAGAAGAAAATAGTTTACAGGAAAAAGAAATATCAAAATTAAAAGAAGAGGATGAATGTTTGAGGAAAAAACCATTAGTTTGTGATATTTCATGTGATACTAGTGACTTGTGTGAAAGATTTTGTTCAGATAAAAAAATAGTTGATTTATGTGACATTGCTGAAGTTGTTATTGATGAGGATGAGAAATTGTTTGAATCTAAAAATAATTTTAATTGCAATGAAGAGAATGTTGGTTTTAAGATGATAAAAAGAATGTGATATATAGGTCAAGTATTAGGAAAGTTTGGACAAGGAATGGAAGAACCAATTGAACCAATTATGAGGACAAAATTTGAATGTCTTGGATATGTGACAGGTAAAGGAAATAATACAAGATTAATGAAATGTGTTAAATGAATGGAATGTGTGCAATGTTTTCTTTGTAACATGAAAGGTCATATAAAGGATACATGTTGGGATCTACATCCATGTAGAATTTGTGGTTTGAAGAATCATTCAAAAAAGATGTTTTGGTAAAGAGAATGGAAGAGTGAATCTATGCAAATGGATTGTGAATGGAGCTACGAATCAAATTGGCAAAGGATTATAGGTATGTTCAAAATATTGTTCAAATATAGATGTTCATATTTCAAAGATGAAAGAAATCAAGAGAGGTCAAATGTTGGTCTAGCAAGACATCATGCAAAATGGAAAGTTACCGATAACGAGAGGACTTCTAGTTTGAAGTTCTAAAGGTTCAAAGAAATTGAAAGATTGCCACAATAGTGGATAAGAGTTGGAGATCAATAGGTCTTGAAGATAGTTTGAAAGTATGATGCAAGAAAAGGATTTAGTGAGTTAGTAGACTTGGAAAACAAAATTTTTTAATGAAAAATATGTTGTTGAAATTAAGGGGGTTGTTGGAATATGTATTTCTCGGGATCAATTATAATTAATTAAATAAATGAGAAAAAGATAAAAAGACAAAAATCTAAAAAAGGGAAAAGTATAGAAATCAAGAATGTTCTACGTTAGAATGTTCTAGAGGAATTTGGGTATGTGTAGGATCATCATGGAAAAAATAGGCCCTTAAGTGGCAAAAAATTTAGAAAAATCAGAGTTAGGCAACTTGACGTAAAAATTTGAATAAGTTATCTATATTATTTCAAAAATATGTAAGAATAGAATTTGTACCAAATTGAATGTAGTTTCTAAACTACTAGGTTTATTTTAAAAAATCTATTTGGTGAAAATTTGAAATTTCAATGCAGTACTTAAATTTTAGGGAAAAATAAAAGTAGGTGTCTGTCTAACCACCCTAACCACAATAAAATGATAATTATTTTTTATAATATTTTAGATATAAGTAGAGGACTCATGTTAGGATGTGATGCATATTTTTTTGTAATTTTTTTCCAAGTAAATAATTAATTATGAATTTTTTATTACAACTTTTTAAAAATATTAAAACTCGTATGTCTGACCATCTTAACTCAGTGGTCAAAACTTCATGAAATTTATTTATTTTTTTAATCTTATAGTACATGCAAAGCATAGAGTGTGACATATGTTTTGGATTCAAAAAATGTGATACCATTTGAAAGCAATAGATGTTTTTCAATCAGCCTATCAATTAGGACTTTAGTCGTAATTCAAATAGAAAATGAATAATAATTATTTATTAAATTTAAAGTAAAGCATAATTTATAGTGGTGGAAAGCTAAGAATCTCCTTTAAAAACCTTTTTTGTTTCATCAATTTTGGGTAAAAAAAAGTCATTAGCCACATACCCTACACATACCCATCATGTCGCCACTTTTTGACCCATCATGATCCTGCACATACCCAGTTTCTAGAAATAGATTGTTTCTAGATGAGGAATAGAATAGCCTAGAAATGAAATGCATGTAAAAATACCTCTATAAAAGAGACATAATGTAATTGATTCAAATAAGCAATGGAATGAGGTGTAGCAACACGGTTATGGATTAAATTTTTATGTGTCTATATATGATTGATAAATTTTAGTGTTAGATATTTTTGTGTATGTGTTTGAGTGTCTTGTGGATGTGACATCTACCACCATAAATTAGTTCATATACATTATTATTTCATAATTATATTAGGTAAAAATTATTTTCATTCTTTAAAATTATTAGTTATTTGATTCTACGACATTGAATAATGTAACTTTGAAATATTTATAAAATCTAGATAATATTGAAGCCTTTGCATTATAACTCTAATTTATTTCTCAACAATATGTCTTGGATTAATTTTAATACTCCCACTAAATGTGGTCACAACTAATTAGTAATTTAGTCCATCATGTAAAACTTTAAGACTACCTTGATACAATATAATCTAATTTTCATATAGGCTAACATATTTTTTTCCAATTTTTTTCCTTTAAAATAAAATAAACTGATAATTGATAAAGATATTTTAAAAAATTATATACATTTCTTCATCTATTAAAAATGAGAAGGAAATTATTTTTTTCTACATATATTAGTTGTTGTAGAGGAAGGATATCTATTGTTAAAGTGAGTTAACATGTCTTAAAAGTCTCTATTATAAATATTGTGTATTGAAAAATACATAGCACATGCACCCTCTTACTCAATTTCATTTTTAATTTCATATATATTCTATCTTAATATTCTATGGCACTCACATCCCATTATAATTTCCCCTTAGTTTCAACCGACTCAAACTCTTTGAATACTAGTAATGAAAAATATATATTCTTATGAAAGGTCTATTTAACCAATATAATGGTGTTGATTATATAAATCCATAACAACAAATAGCAATATTACCTTTCTTAAATTTTTTAATGTTAGTTCTAAATAATATTAAAATAAATTATATCATTTATATTATTTTATAAATTAATGTCAATAAAGGTTCTTTTATTCCAAGAAAATGTTTCTTTAATTTGTATAAAAGAAATTGTATTTATTGGTACATTTTATTTTATTTCTATTTAGTTTATTAATTTATTGTATTGTATGCACATAGATATATTAAGATAAGATAGGTACTTCTAACAATTAGTTATGTCTTTGACTTCTACATGTGATTGATACTTATCTAATCCAAATTAATTTACACTTTGATTATCATGCTAGCTCATTCGCTATCTCCATTATTTTAGATTTTTTTCTTTAATTAGGTTCATCTATAATGAATTTCTACATTTACTTAGTTTCTACCTTTCATACATTGCCTTACTCTAGATAAGTAGAGGTCTAACTATATTTTTTAACAGAAAAAAAAAAGAAGGTTTAATTTGTTTATGAAATCCTTGTTTGTTTCATCGATTTTGCATCTACGTGATATTTATTAATCATACATGATGTAAAAACTAATCTATTGAAATCCATTCCACTCATTAGATTCACATTTTTAGTTTCGTGTTTTTATGGATCATATCAGGAGGAAGTTTAGTAGATAATAATAGAAAAACTCATTTGGAATTTTATGAACTCTACTAATAATCCACTGGAAGCAATTTGTTTTTAGCATTTGTGTTTCGTGGGGCACAATCAATTATGCCAACATGTAGAGATGGGTGGATGAATCCCTCAAAACCTAGATTCTTTTTTCTCATGGATAACTTAGGAATTATTTATGGATCTATTATAGTTATATAATTACCTATTTTCTCTCGCTCTTGTGGATATAATGACAACCCATCACTAGATCAAGTAGATCTTGGTGATTACTACCCACGTATTTTTATCTATCATGTATTTATCAAATTTCATTATCTTGTGGAATGTCATGATTGTCCCAACAAGATATTGGACTTTTATGTGGATTATTATAGAGATATTTTATAATCCTTAAGGTAACTTTTCAACCCTCATTTGTTGTGGTTTTCTGAGTAATAGGGTTCCAAATGACATGATAATAGTCCCATTTGACTATCATGGCTGAGTATGATAGTGGATAGGCCTAGGACTTCTGTCAACAAACACTTAAGCTATTTTATGAGTGGCTAAAGGCCATCAAAGCTAGGAAACCCTTACTATTATCTAAAAGAAAACTAGAAGTCATGACAAGAAAGAGAAAAGATATGCATAGAATAATTTGTGCTGATGCATAAGACAAAACTATAAGTCATGCCTATAATGTGACTGCTCTTGTTCAGTGAGAGATGGAAATAACTTGGTAACATGAAGATCTTAAGAACATATGTTACTTCCATGGTGATGTAACTCTATCAATTACATTAATAGGTAGGTAGTCTTCTAGGCCCAATGGTACATAGCTAGTAGATATAAGACTCAATTTATTATATATTATTATGATTTATATGTATTTAAATAGCTTATACATATTAAATATTATGATCTACCCCACTGAATGTACTTTATTTGGTTATCTACATAAGTGGGATAGTTCTTCTATGATTTTAGGTTTGTGATGAAGGTTAATTTATGGATGCATACATGTTCATGATTTATGATTATATATTCATAAATAATGTGATCTATATTTGTAGATTT
Source organism: Sequoia sempervirens (assembly GCA_007258455.2). NCBI lineage: Eukaryota > Viridiplantae > Streptophyta > Pinopsida > Cupressales > Cupressaceae > Sequoia > Sequoia sempervirens. The sequence goes on along the minus strand of VDFB02000008.1, from coordinate 8,675,162 downwards.
ATATATGGATATTCATGTTTATGAAAAATATTGGTTGGTCATGATTATGTATGGTTACATGATGAATACTTTATGATGATGCACAAGGGTCATGTAGATATTCTGTGAAGATCCTACTAATAAAGAAAATATGTAGTAATGCCCTTACAACTTCTTATTAATCCTAAACATTTTTATATAGTGGTTATTACAATTTTTTGGAGTGATTAACTCTACTTACTTCGTCAATATTACATGTTAACTATAAGTGATTAGTGTACATGTTGAACAAAGTTCATGCCATCTAGTAATGTACAAGATAAATAGTCATCAAATTTATTATGGATTAAATTATCATGATGTTTGGATTTCCCCTCTATTTGGTATGTGATTATAGACTACTCTTTCTCAATAAACCTTTCTAGAGTGGATGTGCTCTCAAGTTTTTATCCAACCATTCCTCACAGGGAAATGGTGTAATTGAGTCAATGGATAAGAACCTACTCATGGTAGTTAAAAGTTGTTGGATAATAACTCATTATATTCTAAGAACCATCTGAAATATCCTTTATGGTTTTATCACCCTACCAACTTATTTATAGAAAATATTTTTTTGGGTATTAATGAAAATTTTTCCATCTTGCAATCCATGGAAAGCTATATGGAACTAAAATTTAGCTACCATTTCCAATCAATAAGAAATATCTCAAACATAGTACATGCATGTGTATTTCTATAAAAGTATGTAGCCTTTATTTTGTGAATATATCTTGTGTGTGTGATATCATATATATAACGAAATATCCTATTTTGACCTATATTTCTCTTTCTTCCATTTTGTTTTGTTAAATTGTTTGAAATTGTTTTACTCATTCATTATATTGTCTTTGGCTAATATATCATATGTCTAAGTGGTGGATGTTGTCATAATTCATATTAATGATTTTTTTGATAACACCTATGGTATTCAATAGCATATTTTTGGTTCCTTCTATCTAAATAATTTAGACATTTACACTTAATATAATTATATTAATTCAGAATGTCTTCATAGTTCAAATTTTTCATGTACATTTAGGAAATATTTTGAATAACTGAAACATAGAAAAATAGGTTGGGGTAAAGGGAATTAAAATATGTGTGGGATGAGGGACCTATTTTCCTTTATTTCATTGGGAAACAAGATCCCCATAAGGAATTGACTAACAATCCTTAGGTGAATCAAGTCAATGTGAGAATCTTCAAATTTCCTTATGACTAAAGGACGAAGGTCAAACAACACTTTGGGGAGAAAAATGAAAAACAGAAATAAACTCCAAAATGCATTCTAACAATTGAAACTTGAAGATTATGTTCAATATTTGCATAACTAGAAAATAGAATGGAGATTTGAGAAGGGTAGAAACATGTGTACTAGTCACTAAAATTACTTTTTGGAAGCTAATCTAAGACTCATGCATGCATGGGTCAATGGGTCCCAGTATAGGGGTTTCAACAATATTTTTAGAGCCTCTGGTGTAGATTTGTAGCTTCTAATTTGCCTAGGTTTCAGTGTTGAAAAGTCAAAAATCCAATCTATAGATTAGATTTTGTGATTTAATGACAACTTTGAAAACTTTGTAAATCTTGCACTTCAAAAGGTCTTGACGTCTTCTTTAACCTAACTCTGTAATCACACATATAAGAGAGAATTTATTTTTATTTTTGAGTGAATGGGAGTTTTCCTTGGTCAAATCTCATTTTGGTAATCAAACCTTGAACTGAAATAATGAATGAAAGAGGGAACGAAGAATAAACAAAGTTATGTTATCACTAAACTAACCCTTGCATGAAACCTTCAAAATAGACATCTTAGGTGGTATGCAGCCTGCATGAAATGGTTGAATTGGATGTGGATCTTGGCACTTGAAATTGATGGTGTTGGTTATTTTTATGAACCAAACATAATCTTACCACTTACCTATGAATCTGATAGAATTCAATGGTCAACAATGGTAAGGATTTTCCAACACACAAGTTAGGATTTTGAGGCCCTTACTTCTTCACTTTGGGCTCTGTGAAACCCAAGAGGGCAGTCCTTGTTATGCTCATTTGGTATTCATTTGATTAAGAAAATTTATTGATAGATATAAGTTCCTATAAAGTAAAGATAGACAACATTCATATAAATATTTAGCTGACCTTTAAACAAATTACTATCTATTGCAAGGAATAATATGGTACTTCAGATGGGTACATTATAATTGAAGGTGTTTTGGATGATTTTCATTCTCATTGCAAGACCTTGGTCAAGTGCATGACTAATTCATTTATCTTCAAGATAACCAAATTAAAAGACTAATACCTTGTGTTTGGGTAATGGAGTCATATTCATAATAACCCGTAGTACCTTAGCAATTTGAATTAGTAACTAATGGAATATTGATATATTGCATTACACTATTCAACTCACTATTCCTAAAACATAACTACTTATCAATCTTATGCTCTATCCTTACAAATCTGTGACCTGACTTTAGCATTTAATCAATTCCTTGAATTGATGTAGAAATAAAATCACTCATTTAATTACAACAATTGAATACAAATGAGAAGATCATAAACCATTTCATTCATAAGTAGGAAGAAAATTACATAGGAGAGAATCTGCTTTGGAACAAGCATTTTCATTTATAAACTACTACTACTATAAAACTATTTGAGATCATTACAAACGAACTCATACCCTAGACTCCTTACTAACCTATTCATCTATGCATGACTTTACAATTTTCTTTTTCATGAGCTTAGTTTCCCCACTTAGACCATTTTGAGACTCAAAAAATATAACACTTAGTAATCGACCCTGATATCCCATTTATAGAAAAATGGGAGAACCAAGCTTTAGGCCGAATTACCATTTCAGTTACATTTCATTTGGCATACATTTCATTTCAACTTTGGAGACCTCCCAGACAGTTACATTTAATCATTTTAGAACAAGGGAAAAAAAGAAAAAACTCCACATAGTCAGTTGAAGCAGAACAACTAGCCCTCTAAAAGGCATCGTTCATTGATGTAGAAACACTAAAATTCCTTACCCATGTCTATCAAAGAAGATTCTCCATCAACACAAAAATAAAAAACTTATATACTAACTGTGAAAGGATTATTTTTCATCAAAGACACGAAGTCCAACACCTCTCCTTCACACTAGCCAGAAAGATTTGCATGTTAGCACCAAAGAAAAAAACCAATATACATGCTAAAGGGGACAAGTTTGTTGTAGTGGCAATAGTGTCATCAAAAAAAAAAAAGGGTTGGGATGCTACTCTGATTCATCAGCATCAGAGTATGCCTGCCCACTTTGTGTTCATCCTAAAACTAGAGGAGCTACCACTCCTCCCTCATCAGAATCCTCATATGGCACTAGAGAAAGAAGATAGTGGCCATACTACAGGTCAGTATCTCCTCCATCACCCAAAGGGTTTTCTTGAAAGCTCAATGGGAGAGTTATGCCTCCCCAGATAAGCTTTATGATAGTTATTATTCTTTGCTTTCTTCTCAAGCTCAACTAGTTCCTTCCTTTTAAACTTGACCAATTCTTCTTAAACAACCTGGCTCCTCAAATTGTAGGTTCTTTTGACACCACCCTTTTTTTTACACCATGAGCACTCCTACCCTTTGGTGTTGTAAAAGCTTTGTGTACTTCTTGTTGAACTATAGATATATCCTCTTGAAATTCAAACACACTAAGCCTCCTACACCTCCTAATTGATTGGATAGACATGACTGACTTACCCATTCTCACAGGACATAGGGTAAGAACTAGAAAATATTTAATTATGAGAAGACTTACCAACCTAAGCCCTTGAATTGAATTTTTAAAACATAAAACACTCAAACCTAGACAAATTTCAACTAGCTCTAGTGACAATTATAAACAATCACAACTCTCACAATCCCAAAAATATAAAAATCCTAAACCGACTAATTTATGACTCAAATAGAGCTCATATAAAATTAACTTACTCAGGACAAACACTTCCATACGGACAAACACTTCCATACCTATGTAATTGAAATCCTAAGACTCACACACTTTCTCTCTAGCTCACACTTTTCAATTCTTAAAGACTACAAATGGTGAGATAAATTGGTAGGTAATCTGTATGAAGTACACAATTAGGAGCATGTAGCCATTAATAATTGAGGAGAGCTTCATGCGGGCGAGCTAGAAACTTAGCTGACCAGCTTTGAATTTGGGCCATCAATCTTTTTAGATTTAAAACACCATCAATGGTGATCTTGAAGCATCGTTTCTAGATTTTACAACTTGTGCCTTAAAAATGGTGATACCACCTTAGAAATTTTACATGTTTACTCTAAATTTCATTAGTCATCTTTAATCTGAGAATACTCATATATCACCATCTTGGTCCATGCTTTTCATTTACATTGGTGAAGTACAAAGAGCCAACATTGAAGAAAATATTCCCTAGAACATCCCATCGCCCATTGTAGATCTACATTTTCTTTCCAAAATTCAACTAGTGACGAGAACACTAACATGATGAAATCTCGACCACTGGATCACTCCTTATCTTTTGAAATTTTCACCTTACATCATGCATCACCGATGCACATTTCAAATTCTAGACTGCATCAGTGATAGATGAAAAGCAATGATGGAACTAGATCAGGCTAGGTGCATCTTCACTCAAAATCAACGACACCAGAAATATCACTCATCCACCCCTTTCAAAACAATGATGACTCATTAAGATTAAGGACATCATCAATCATCACCAATTTGAACAAGAAAGTGCACAATTATCTACGATGGGTGATGGAAAGAAATACAAAGAGCCCTAAGTTCATCGCTCATTTCTACTTCAACACTCAAAACTTAAGAGTAATTAGTGATAGCCAAAATATCTAGCAATACAAAGAGAGACTTATGCATCAAGCATCATTGATATGAAACAAATTTTCTCAAATCCATTCACGATGAGCAATGGACAAAGGTAGTGGATGAGACTTAAGTGAAATAACTTGCATGTGCTCATAAGTTGTATTAAGGAACGGGACCGCATAGGACATCATATGAAAATGCTTTAAAAGACTTAAAAAATGTTATTTCAAATGATGTAAAGGCTAGGTCAATCGATCAACCTTATAAAATAAAATATTTCTCACCTAGGCTCAAAGGGGGTAGTAACTTCATGGGATTTAATGGCTCAAGATGTTTTCATATGACCAAAGACGAGTAATAGAAGGTCAATGATAGATTAGAGCTTTGGAAAGGGCTAAGACTTAAGTGTTTTTATGAGAGATCTTGACAACAATATCCCAAGGAAATAATAACAGGAAAAACCCTATGTCCAGACACTTGAAACTAGCTAAATTTTATAGAGTTTTTAGAAATGGAACCAAAAATTCTCAGGGGTTCCATTAGTGGCTCCTGTTGAGGACATTTGTTCCTCTAGAATAGAGCAAGATTCCATAATCTCAGGTGAAGCAAACCAAGCATAGATAACCAAAAACCAAGGACCTTCCTAGACTAGGCAAGAAAACCAAACCAAAGCAAACAACATATGTACAATATTCACATGAGTTACAACACTATACCGAGGGATCCAATCTCCATCTTCTTTAAAGCCTCTTCTAATGTGCAAATTTTCAACCTGCATTCTACAACTCTACAAGGCTTCAACTTGACATGGTGGACCCAGGCTGCCAATCTTAGGGTTGATACTTTCCCTTGTCAAAAACCTTATTTTCTATTGTCTGTACCATGCTAAGGCTAAAAATATTCTCATGAATTTCCCACCTAGTAATCATGCTGCAACCATTGAAATGAACCACTATGGACATGTGTCTGAACTTGTTATTAATATTGTCATTCATGTCCAACTAAGAACTATAACCAAGCATTAACTAGAACACGTGACCCATGTAGCATTCCATCAAACTCAATTTGCAACCATATTCCACCAAATGCCCATCCAACTAGATAGGGAAAGTGAAACACTCATAATCCATATGTTCACCATCATCATATAAGTTATCAAATTCATTTTTCCCATTAAACTAGAAACCCTCATACACACTCCTTTAAGGATTCCCATCTTGGGGGGCATATATACCAACCCTTTAGAGTGATATTCCAACTCTATTACTAGTCTTCTAGGGTTATTATTATCTAGCTTCTATCTGATACCAAACAGACATTCACTTTGTGTGATGAACAAGAAATGTTCATACACAAGCTTCTTTTCAAACTGGTATTCACATTCATTAGAGTAGTCTAAACCAGTTATGTTACCATATGATCCATTTCCTTAGGAAATTGATTCATCAAACCCCATATAATTCCTACTTTTATTCAAATTAGGGTCATTTACATAAAATTTATTATCCGCACCATCCCAATCGTCAAAGAATACTTTTGTTTCAGGTTCATATTCCAATTATCCTTTCCATTCGTTGCTCGACTTGAAACAAAATGCTTTAAAGGATGGATCAAATAACTCAAGATTGATGTGATTAGTAGTAAGGTATTTAAGGGAACCATCAATTGATAAGCTGGTTGACTCACATATGCAGGACTCATTGCAACTTGAAAATTTCTCACTAGCAGCCGAGCAAGTTTCCTCACTCCTTTTTTCAACAAATTCCTTGCTAAAACTAATCATGTCCATCTCTACTACAAAACTTGTACATCCCATTTCTATTTCATACAAGCATTCAAAAACATGACCCTATTGGCTAGCATAACAAAACCCATCATCTTTAACACTAGACTCAGCCACGAAACGTTGAATATAGATATTCTTATCTTGAAATTCATCATTAGCCATATTGTGAGGAAAATTCAGTTATGATACAACTGGATTGCATTCCCATTATCCTTCACATGAAATTTGTTCATCCGCTGGTGAGGGAAAAACCTCATGGGTATTGATATTGTTACATTCTTGAGACAAGAAGGATGCCTTTAGGTCATTCTCACCAAAAAAATCATATTCCTCATGAGATTAATCTGAATTCTCATTTTCATTATCTTGACTATCAACCTTCAAAGATATGACAATAGTACTTGCAAGTATAACAATGTCATCATCTACACCACTAGGCAAATATTCATCTTTTGAAACATCCTTATCTATTGCTTGGATAAACCCTTGATTTTTGACAATACGGTGAGCACCACTATCATTTTGAGACCTCATTTTTTGTATATAGTCACACATAGCCTCCTCAAAAATCCTGATCCATCCAATTATCTACTCAAAATCCTAAGGTTTCAATTCCTTGGGCAAGGTACTAAGCCCTAGCTCATAAGTGCCACAAAATAGGTCAATACATACTAAATCTTTAGGTCTCAACCTTTTAGGAATTTCTAAGAAGGAATCCAATAACTTTTCTAATAAATAATATGGTGATTCCCCCTCCTATTTCTTCATGCTAGACAGTCTTTCAACAAAAGATATTTGATCATGATCATTATTTAAACTTTGTTGAAGTCCATCTTTAATCTGTCCATGATTAACATGTTGTGAGGCTAAACAAGATAAAGCCTCAAAATAATCATCACCTTGATCATCCCTTTCATTCTTATTCATTCCATTTTTATGATGTGTACTAGGGCAACAAACACTTGTAGCCATATATCCCCTCATCATTGAATATTTCATAGTATTCTCAATATCCATAGCAATGTGATATGCCTAATGCAATGTTTTGGGCTCCTTATCTCTTATCAAATAACCCATTTTATTATCAAATGTACTTAGATACACAATTAAACATTTTTCATCACTCAGTCTTATGTTTTCAAGAATATTCCTTATTATTTTGACAAATATGAGGTTAAAAGCTAAGACCAACTCCTCCTTATCCTTTTGGATTTCCATAAACCTTTTTCTTATCACATTTAGACTAACCATTTCACCAAATTGTTCCACAAATGCTATTATGAAGTCATCCCATATGGATATATAACATTCAAGTAAATATGAGAGCTAGTCTCTAGCATCTTCTTTTAAAGATTAAGCAAAAAGCTTCATGGCAACATCCTCATGCTCTACCTCATAATCCCCCATCAAATTCACAAATGCACTCAAATGTTTAGAAGCTAACTTAGAACTTTTCCCTATAAGTTTAGGAAAATGTTTCTAATATTATTAGGAATCTTGTTAGGGAAACCTTGAATACGACTAAAGCTCAATGGCTTATATCTCTCAATGGAGAATTTCCTTTGATGACATAATAAAGGTTGCATGCTATGCATATTTTTACTTGATATTCCATAAGGAGATATAGTGGAATGATACATTTCTCTTGTATCCTTATTCAATCCTTACATATCAACACCAGAGTTAATTCTCTACTACCTAATTCTTTAATTGAATCATGATTTTAAAATGTGTAGCTCAAATACATTCATGCTTTAAAGCTTTGTAAGAGCCAGCTTTCAAAAATAAGTATACTTCTTCAACCCAATGCAAATATTACAAATTTCACCTTAGAAGTATGTAAAATGACTACCACCCTTCCTTACAGTAGTGCTCAATTCACTTAATAGGGAACAATTTTTTTTCTAGATCATGCAATACAACTTTCATACAAATTTACACTTATGGAAACCAAAATAGGAGAAATACCTAGATATGATTGCAATCACTTAAATTATGCTTCTGACTGGAAAATTTTGTAGCTTTCAAGCTATCATCATAATTCCTTTTTGTTCTTTGCATATATTCACCACCTTTGCTTTTATAGAGGAATGAACTTCAACAACATGAAGCATCCTTCATAGGTTAATTTCACTTTTCTCAACTAACCTTCATTTCATTACAAGAGATTTCTTCAAATAATGCATACTAGTGTAGAGATCTTGTAGTCGCCACCCACATCTAGTGAGAAATTCTTCAAGTATTCATGGAATTGTGGTAGATCTTGATAATATTTGTAAGTTTTCAAGGGAGACATAGCAAACTCCTTCAACATCTCAGAGGATTGACTTATTAACAAAAATCCAGGCTTGAAAACATAATTCTCTAGCAAATATTTGGCTCTTAAAGGAAAGATGATCTACCAAAATTTTCTTAGGTCGTCCCCAGCGGAGCCACCATTTTTGTTGGTTATTTTTTATGAACCAAACTTGATCTTACTGCTTACCTATGAATTTTCTAGAATTCAATGATCGACAAGGGTGAGGACTAGCCACCACATAAGTAAGGATTCTAAGGTCCTTACTTCTTCACATTGGGCTTTGTGAAACCTAGGAGGGTAATCCTTGTTATCTTCATTGGGCATTTTTTTGATTAAGAACATTTCTACACATAGATGAATTCCTATAAAGTGAAAATAGACAACATTCATTAAATATTTGGCTCCCTTTAAATAAATTACTATCTATTGCAAGGAATGATATGGTACTTCAGATTGGTATATTGTAATTGAAGGTGTTTTAGAGGATTTTCATTCTCATTTAAATCCCTTGGTCAAGTGCGTGACTAACTCATTTATATTTAGGATAACCAAATGAAAAGACCAATGCCTTGTCTTTGGGTAATGGAGTCATATTCATAATAACCTAATACCTTAGCAATTTGAATTAGGAACTAATGGACTATTGATATACTACATTATAGTATTCAACTCACTATGCCTAAAACACAACTACTTATCAATCATATCCTCTTTCCTTAGAAATCAATGACCTCACTTTAACATTTAATTACTTCCCTGAATTGATGAAATAAAATCAATCATTCAATTACAACAATTGAAGACAAAAAAAATCATTAACCATTTCACTCATAATTAGGAAGAAAATTACATAGGAGAGAATGTGCTTTGGAAATAACCTTTTAATTTATAGACTACTACTACTGTAAAACTATTTGATATCATTACAAACCAAATCATACCCTAGACTCCTTACTAACGTACTCATTTGTGCATGAATTTACAATCTGCTCTTTCATGAGCTTAGTTTTCCTATGTAGACCATTTTGAGACTCAAAAATCCAACCCTCAGTAACTAGCCCTGATATCCCATTTATAGAAGAATGGGAGCAACAATATTCAAGTTGAATTACCATTTCAATTACATTTCATTTGGCATACATTTCATTTTAGGCTTAGAGACCTTCTAGACAGTTACATTTAATCATTTAAAAACAAGGGAAAGAAAAAGACAAAATCCCATGCAATCGGTTGAAGCAAACCATCTAGCCTTCCAAAGGGAATCATTCATTGATGTAGAAGTGCAAAAATTCCTTACCCACGTCGACCAAAGAATATTCTCCATCAGATCCAAAAGAAAAAACTTGTATACTAACCATAAAATGCATATTTTTCATTAAAGACATGGAGTCCAACACCTCTCCTTCACACCAGCTAGAAAGATTTGCACGTTGGAACCAAAGATAAAAAACCATATACATGTTGAAGAGGATGAGTTTTCTATTGTGTAAATGGTGTCATCACAAACAAAAATAGGGTTGGGACACTACTATGATTCATTAGCATCAGAGTATGCTCACCTATTCCATGTTCAAGTTGAAACTAGATGAGCTACCACTCCTCCCTCATCAAAATCCTCATATGGCGCTAGAGAAAGAAGATAGTGGCCATACACTGGGTCAGTATCTCCTCTAGATTTCCCAAAGGACTACTTGAAACCTCAATGGGAGAGTTGTGCCTTCCTAGATAAACTTTATGATACTTGGGTATGTGCAGGATCATGATGGGCCAAAAAGTGGCAATAGGATGGGTATGTGGCTGAAGACTTTTTTTAACCCAAAATTGATAAAATGAAAAGGGTTTTTAAAAGGGATTCTCATCTTTCCACCAATATAAATCATGCTTTACTATGAGTTTAATAAGTAATTATTATTCATTTTCTATTTGAATTATGACTAAAGTCATGATTGATAGGCTGATTGAAAAACATCTATAGCTTTCAAACGGTATCACATTTTTTGAATCCAAAATATGTGTCACATTCTATGCTTCGTATAATATAGGAATAAAAAAATAAAAAATGAATTTCATAAATTTTTGACCAAGTTAAGGTGGTAAGACATATGAGTTTTTTATATTATTTAAAATTTGTAATAAAAAATTCATAATTAATTATTTACTTGGAAACAAATTACAAAAAAATATGCATCACATAGTCATCTACTTATATTTAAAATCATATAAAAAAATATTATCATTTTATTGTGGTTAGGGTGGTCAGATAAACACCTACTTCATATTTTTTCCCTGAAATTTAAGTACTAGTGCATTGAAATTTCAAATTTTCACCAAATAGATTTTTTTTAAACAAACCTAGTAGTTTAGAAACTACATTCAATTTTCTACAAAGTCTATTCTTACATATTTTTGAAATAATATAGATAACTTATTCAAATTTTTACATCAAGTTTCCTAACTCTGATTTTTCTAAATTTTTTGCCACTTAAGGGCCTATTTTTTCCATGATGATCCTGCACATACCCACTTATTCTTCTTCTTTATTTTCTTCTCAGGCTCAAATGGTTCGTTCCTTTTAAACTTGACCAATTCTTCTTAAACAAGCCGACTCCTCAAATTGTAGGTGCTTTTGACACCACCCTTTTTTTACCATAGGTACTCCTCCCACCCTTCAGTGTTGTAGAAGCTTCGGGTACTTCTTGTTTAGCTACAAATATGTCCTCTTGAAATTCAGACACACTAAGCCTTCTAGACCTCCTAATTGGTTGGAAAAATGTGACCGACTTACCCATTCTCATAAGAAATAGGGTAAGAGCTAGAAAATATTTAATTATGAAAAGAATTACCGGTCTAAGCCCTTGAATTAAATTTGCAAAATAGAAAACCCTCAAACCTAGACAAATTTCAACTAACTTTCTAATGAAAATTATAGAAAATCACAACTCTCACTATCCCAAAAATATGGAACTCTTAAACTAACTAATGCATGACTCAAATAGAGCTCATATAAAAATTAACTTACCCAGGGTAAAAACTTCCATACCTCTGCAATTGAAAGCCTAAGACTCGCACACACTTTCTCTTTTTTTCACACATGTCAATTCTTGAACACTACAAATGGTGAGATAAATGGGTAGACAATCTATATTATGTAGACAATTAGGAGTGTGTATCCATTAATGAAATTGAGGAGAGCTTCACAAGCGAGCTGACAACTTAGCCATCCATCTTTGAATCTGGGATGTCAATATTTTTGGATTTAAAACACCATCAGTGATGATCTTCAAGCATTGTTTCTGGCTTTCACAACTTGTTCCTTAAAAATGACCATTACACCATAGAAATTTTCCACATTTACCCTAAATTTCATTAGTCATCTCTAATATGACAATACTCATGTATCACCATCCTAGTTCGTGCTTTTTATTTACATCGAAAAAGTACAAAGAGTTGACATTGAAGAGAGTATTCCCTAAAACATCCCATCACCCATCATAGATCTACCTTTGCTTTCCAAAAAAAATTCAATCACCGACAAGAGAATTGGCACATTGAAATCTTGACCAATAGATCACTACTTATCTTTGGCAATCTTCACTTTACATTATGTGTCACTGATGCATGTTTCAAATTCTAGAACGCATCAGTGACAGATGAAAAGTAGTGATGGAACCATATCAAGCTGCGTACATCTTCACTCAAAATCAACAACATTAGAAATATCGCTCATCCACCCCTTTCAAAACAATGACAGCTCATTAATATTAAGGACCTGATTGCTCATTGTCAATTTGAACAAGAAGAGTGCACAACTATCTACAATGGGAAATGGAAAGAAATACAAAGAGCCCTAAGGTCATTTCTCATCACTACTTCAACACTCAAAAATTAAGAGAAATTAGTGATATCTGAAAGCTCGAGCAATACAAAGAGATACTTATGCATCACACATCACTGATATGAAACAAATGTTCTCAAAGCCATCCTTGATGAGTGATGGACAAAGGCTATAGATGGGACTTAAGTAAAATAATTTTCATGTTACTGAGTAAGGGGACTTCCTAGGATATCTAATAAAAATTCCTTAAATATCGACTTAAAACATGTTATTTCAAAGGATGTAAAGGCCAAATAAGATCAATCAATCAACCTTATAAAATAAAAATATTTCTCACTTAGGCTCAAAGGGTGTCATAACTTCACAGGCTTCAATGGGTCAAGATGTTTTAATATGACTAAGGATGGGAAATAGAAAGTCAACAATGAATTAGAGCTTTGATAAGGGCTAATACTTAAGGGATTTTATGAGAGATATTGACAAAAAAATCCCAAGGAAATAATATTGGGAAAAATCCTAATTCTAGACACTTGAAACTGGCTAAATTTTATAGAGTTTTTAGAAATGGAACAAATTTTTTTTAGGGATTTCATCAGATGGTTTGAATTCTTGAATAGATCTAGAAACCTATATCACAATGTTAGCTCCAAAAAGATGCATGATGCAAGATGACTTTGAAATGATGAATAGATCTTGATTGTTGTAATAAATCACTGATATATGTTCTTATGAATGCCCTTGGCTGCTATTGAAATTTCTCTTGTAAATCTTGAAAAGTGCTAGGTGAAACTTAGTGAAATAACCTTGTATTTATAGGTATGTATCCTTAATTTCCTGAAATTCAAATTTCATGAGCTAACAATGAATTATAGATTTAGAGATTTTAAAATACCACCCAAAACATAATTTAAATTTAGGTACAAAGGTCTAGGTAGGACATAGTCACCCATGGGTGAGTAGGTCTCAGGTCCCTATTCTTGGAACACATATTTCCCAAGGTAAAGTGTTATGTTTAGGCATTAATTATTGTCGGTGTTCCCCTTTAGAAAATGTAATTTAATAGGATTGTAAATGAATTAAAGGGATAATTAAGGCCTAATTAAGCACACTTTAATTAAGAGGTCCCAGATAAGTGTGTAAATGTAAAGGGGTAAATTTAACAACACTAAATTAAGGAATTATTAAGCCCAAGTTAATTAAGAGGGCCCAAATAAGTGAGAAAATGTAAAGGGTTACATTTATCTACACTACATCTAGCCCCCACTTTAGTGATAGGATGACCCTACATCAAACTCACACTAAAGTAGATAATCAAGACAGGTATAATTATATAATCATTGGAAAGATAAGATGACAAAGATAAAGGAGGGTGATCAAGCCCCCAAGATCTAAGATCTCATGAAAAAACCAAAAAAGGCACAAGGAGACACATGCCTATGTTAAACATATGTATGTATGTATGCATCAATGACAAGCTACTCAATCATACAATGTTAAGACTAAAATAAATAAAATAAAAAGAAAAATAAAAATGGGTCTGATCAAGCCTCAATTGTCTAACGTGATGTGGATCATGCCTTAACTATTTTTCCAAAAATGTTTACAAGTGGAATTGTTTGTCCACCATGCAAGAAACAATGATGCTCACACAAGCAAGTGAAATATGTTGTCCACTAGGTGAGCCCCCAAGCGTGGCAAATGAGAGAATCTTATTAGGCTCCCATAGCTTACCAAAGTTATGCCTCTAATAACTTTATTAAGGCACCACACAATATGAACTTTGAGCTTCATAAGGCTTAGCAAGCTATATTATATTAAGCACTTATAAACAAACAAGGAACCATAGGTAAGAAAAGTGTGTTATGCTTGGTGGCCTTGAAGAAGGGTTGTAGCTTCAAGCTTCACAAGGTTATCAACCTACATTCTGCTAAATACTTATGAAAAACATGCAAGTAGGATAAGACATGTTGAATGGAGTTTTTCTTAGTTCATGTAAGTTCTCTTAGGGAACATCATGCCTAATGTCTCCAAGAGAGGACACTTGTCTAGGATAAAAGATTCACAACTTAGGGGATGCAACGTGTAGCATCACCACTAAGAGTCACTGATACATTTTGATCAATTTTTCAATGACGATGCCGGGTTGGAATTTCAATGTTTCAAATGCCATTGAAATTCTGACACAATAACAGTGACGAATAGTGGTCGAAATTCCGATGGGCCGTCATAAAAAAATTGATCAAAATGTATCAGTGAGTGAAGTCATATGCCAAGAAAGGTCATTCTCTTAGAGGACATCAAACCCAATGACATCATTCCCAAAATAACTTATGGAACAAGAAGAATGACAAATAGAGAGAAAAACAAATAAAAAGCCTTTTGGGTCAACATGGAAGAAACCTTAATGTCTCGATGCCTTGCATCATCTCCAAAAGGAAAATAGAAGATAAAAGAAAAGATAAAGGTTTTACAACATATAGAAGAATGAAGGTACAAATAGAGGAATGGACATGAAGACACATGAAACAAAAAATTATAGGGGATCACATTACACACATGTAATCACAAAAAGAAAATAAAAAAACAAAAATAAAGAAAATACTAGTAAGGAACATGTGATTCAACTTATAGTAGGTAATTTGCATCCCAATATTTTTCATTGTATACGGAAGGCGAGCAACTAGCCAAAGGGAAAACATCAAGTTACAAACTAGGAAAATGATATCTACCTCCTTTCCCCCACTAAATACGCACTAAGGATGAACCATGATAAGTGGTGAGAATGAGCTCCTTGCAATATAGAATATGATTTACAATGAATGTAAAACATGTAATAATGAGTATGCTATGATTCTACAACTATCACATGGCAAGGATAAAAGTTCATGTAATTGCTATCTAATTATGTTAGAAATGTTAGGAGGAGCATAATCACTTAATACTGGCTTTAATGAATGAAACTCATCAGTTAGATGCCCAAGAGTTCTAAGTTATGCAGAATAATTTATGTTCTTAGGCTTACTAATTCTAGTGGGAGGTGGTAGTTTAATCCATCCTAGATCAAGAAGTTTCTTTATTTGTTCAATTTTTATTTTGGTATGTAGGAATGGAAACTATTTGACTTTATAAGGTTGGTATTTCTTACTTGTTTAAGAAGCATATTGAGGTGGATTTGAAGAAGGACCTAAAATGATCCTATTGTCCTTGTGGCATAATTTTTCATTATGAAAAAGGACACTTGTTTCCTTAGAAGATATGGAGGGAGGAGGATCTTGATATCCTAAACCTTTAGTATATTCAATTGGGATCTATTTTAACAACTTATTAATATCATTCTCATTTGTTGTTTTGCATCCTTATTTAGCCAAGATCTTAAAACCTTGGCCATAAGTATCTTCTAGGTTGATGGTTGTGTTGATGAATTCATTAATGTAGGATGGATGAGTGTGCACTTGGTTAGAGGGACTAGGTTCACTCATGGTTGGAGGTTTAAGCTTGATTTGTGATTCAATCTCAAGATGCTAAAGAGAAAACATCTCTAATGGTGCAATAGTAGGAGGTGTTGGTTGTTGCATGGAAGGTAAAATGATCCATTGTTCTCAAGGTTTTCAAGGAAATTATTTATGAAATTATGCATTATTTTATCATCTTCACCTGAGATGTCAACTTCATGAGGACATTCATTAGCGGTTGGTTGAACATGATTAGGTTCTAATGAATTAGGATCATTACCAAACACACAACTTGATACATCAACAAAAGATGTTAAGGATTTCCATATATTACCAATACACATGTCCATTATGAAAGAATGAATTGAAATACAAAGAGATTACCAATTTTTAGATTTTAGGCAAGATAATTTTTTTATTATTGCTATGCAAATACCTTAAAATTATGTATTTTAGATGCAATTTTCAATTCAAAAAATGCATTGAATTTGAAAAATTAAGCTTAATATGAACAATTTCATATAACAAAAAAAATGAAAACTAAAGCAGTAGACTGAATACAAAGACACAAAAGGTAGAAATAGTGTTTTCAATGCTCATAAATTTAGAAAATACCTGATCAAGGACTCATTCACCAATCAGAAAATGAGTCACTTCAAGGTTTTTAAAAATTAATTTGCAAGTCTCTGATTTTTATGGTTTTCAAATTCTTGTTTCAGATAGTAAGTTGTAGTTTTGGATTTCTATAAAATGAGTTCTAAATGCAAGTGCAAAATAGTGCTAAATGACAAGAAAAAATACCTAATTTGAGATTTAATTTTGATTCAATTTTTAGATGTAAATGACTAATTATGTAATGCTATGTAAAAACGATGCAAAATAACTAATATTTTTGAATTTTCTAGATTTTAAAGGATGCAAAAATGCAAACCCAAAACCCTAAATGAGATGCACACCAATTCAAGCTCAATTTAATTAAGAGGGCCCAAATAAGTGTGTAAATGTAAAGGGGTACATTTAGATACACTAAATTAAGGAGTTAATAAGTCCAATATAATTAGGAGGTCCCAAACAAGTGCAAAAATGTAAAGGGTTACATTTTTCTACACTACAATAAATTATGATATATCACTCATAAGACAAAAATTTATTTTGTGATTTATATATATTCATTATTAATATTGGTCCACTAGATGAAAGTAATATAAAATAAGATAAATTAAGAGGGCTAATAAATTATAGATTAAAAAATAAAAGAAAATGAGTGTTGAGTATATATATATATATATTTGGATGATTTACGTAACTCCGCCAATATTATGGGTGCCTAGATAGTATTGGAAATATTAATTGAAAGGACTATATAGATATCTCCATTACGACTTTTTATTTTTGGATAAAACATCATACATGTCTAGCCACTTGGAAAGAAATCTACTAGCACAAATGATTCTATGTTGTGTGTCTTTGTTTACTTATTGTTAATTAGTCGAATGCTTAATTATATTTGTTAATTTTATTAATTTCATGAATATTAAATAAAATTAATTCTACACAAATGTGATATAGATTATTCTCAATCCGTTTGAATATATAAGGATGAAATATTTTCATGAAGCTATTTTGAAAACCCTTAATTATACAAAGTCTCAATTTCTAGGATCTAAGTATATTTTCTTATACTATAATTTTCAAAAAATTTATCTAATAGAGGTTTAATATTTTTATTTCTTTAAAATATATCCCTATTTTACTATAAAATTAGTTGAACCATCTATTTTGTTCATCCTCTTGAGCCTTAACCTTGTATATCATTCACAGTATGACGACTTTTAGCTTTTTTTAGTTTTTTCTTCTTTTGTATAGGGTCCCTCTTAATAACCTATTAATATTTTATATTTTTTACTTTATAGTAATTTATGATTTTTCTTTGTATTATCCCTTCCTAGTGCTTTGTCATACTGTCTTTGGTAGTTTAATTCTTCTGCTTAGAAGGGTCAAGTAAAAGCTGGTCAAAATATAAATCTGAGTGGAATAACTCTTATTCTAAGGGATTTGGTAGTTTTTGTGTGGCATGATCCAGTTGGTGGATACTGTATTTTTTTTGAAAACACAAATTTTTAGAATTATTAATCATTTAAGTCTAGATTGGTTCAATTGATAAGAGGCTTTGATTTAATGGGTTTATATAAAATCTATTTATATTAAATTGTCTTGGTTAAAACCTCTATATGCTTAAACCAAATTCTTGATAAATGACCTTATCCACACATATCAAATGTTGTAAATAAGAAAATATTGCTTTACCTTTTGCAAGATCAAAAGAATCCATTTTGAAATAAAATTTTGTAAGTCATTATTTATTAGTGTATCCTTCCAAAAGCATTATTAAAAAATTCTCTATAAACTCACTATGCTCAATATAGATGTCCTTATTTCAAAGAAAATATAATATTTTTGCTATATATGCTGAGAAAATTTTGTTATGAAATAATATGGGTAATGAAATTTTCTTAGTACTAATTTAAATATTAATGATAAATAAAATATTTATTATTAAATTACTAAAAAATATTTTTGCACTATACATTTAAATTATTGACCTAACTAAAATAATTCATGAATTTTTATTAATTTTAGTGAAATTTATGTTTAACATGGAATAAAGTAACTCAACAAAAAATAAAATAAAAAAGATATAAAATATATAAATAATTATTTATTTTTTATTCTAAATTTCAAATTGAATATACATAGAAAATGACAGAACTCATTAGTTTGCATTATCCTTAAATTGTTGATTATTTATTGTTTATGCAGGAAAAATAAATTTAAATCTAAAACAAGAATCATAGAACTAATTATTTAATTTTTTAAAATATTACAATTCTAATATACATAGAAAAGGTCATAATTTATTAATTTGCATCATCCTTAAATTTTTGATGATGTGTTTTCTATAATTGACATAAATTAAATATTGTGAAGCTTCAAGTAGAAACTAAGACTATGCATAGTACTGAAGATAAAACCATAAAGTGCCTCCAAGATATTGTGGACTACAACAAGGAGATTATCAAAAACACCATAGTCACTATCCAAGTTTTTTAGAAGGAAATTTTTAGCATCCATGGTAAAAGATCTGGTGAGGATAGTCAAGATGTTCGTCACTCCACGGAAAAGGGTAAGAAAGGAGGCAACTTTTCTTCACCCAGTACTAAGGAGATACAACCCACTAACAAGGTTCCTTTTTCCTTTGAGAAAAAACTCCATTTCTTGGCTAAGGAGTGGCAGGCCATTAGTGGTCTTAAGCTATTGAGAGACCAATAACTCGTTTGATCCCTTGTTTGTTCTATTTTTTGCTCTCTTTTGTTTTATGTTGCTGGTCTATTTGTAGCTACTTTTTTTGTTTGTTTTTGGGTGTCTCACTTCTCATGAGCCCCCTCATTGGGTCTCTTTGGTTATTTTTTAAATTGGTATTGACCCTTACAAACTTTAATCTAATCAAAACATACCAATTAGGTGAAAGCTGATGTTGGGGTGTGGTTGCTATGTATCATACATCTATGTGAAGGAGGTGGAAGGGTTGTGGAAATAATATGGGTGGACCAAGGAAGTTCTCTAAGCCTTTGTCTGGTATACCTCTCAAAAAAAATGTGGAACTTTAGAAGTTGTTTGAAGAAGTAGGGATGGCACCTTTCTTTCTGTCTATGAAGGGATTCAATGAAAACCTCGCCTCAAAATTATTTAATTCATGCAGGGAATATAAGGTTTTCATTAGTAGTGTATGTTTCAAGGTTACCCCAAAACTAATTATCGAAGCAAAAAGTTTGGAGTGCAAGGGTTTAAAGGTTGTGAAGGTAAGAAACAAGAATTATCAGTGTTTCATTATTAGCTTCCTTGGTGAGGATGAGAAACTAAAGAAATTCCAAAACATATATGATTGAGTGAATTTTTTAGCTCCTTATGGTCTGATAAGCATTCATATCATGAAATATTTCACACTTGAAGGTAGATACACTATGGTTCATGGCTATTCTTTTCCTTTTCTAAATCACATAAGGAGGAAAGAGAATCAATACTCCTTTATGTATGGCTAAAGGGGCTTCCCCCCACTACATCAAGGCCTAATCCAAGGACTTTATAATTATGTTTTTCCCCTAGCCCCTCTATAGTGCTTGGTGAATAATGTAGACTCTAAAAATTGATCCTCTAAATGAAAACCCTCACTTTCTTCAATCTATCCCTAAATCAAGTAAGAAACCAAAATTGGCCTCGAAACCTAGTGTTACTTCACAAAAATCTGCTATCTAACATTGTACTACAACAAAAGACCCTATTACTAAAGAAAAATCTCTGCCCCCTATCAAAAAGGAAAGCCCTAGCTATCCCCTATGAATCTAAATAAAATTTTTAAGACTTTGATGATTCATTAATGACTTACAAGATAACAATTGAAATTACTTACAAGGGTGAGGAGGGACATTTAGATGATTCCAGTAGTGGAAAAGGTGATAGGAGGTCAGCTATATTGGCCAAAGTTGTATAAAGAAGGATAAAAACAAAAATGTTAAAGATAAGAAGCTTGTCTTCGAAGATGAGGAAGGTTCATCTAATGATGATTATCTCCCTATGCAAGATGAGGATGGTTTGTATATGAGCCAAAAATAATTGGAAGTTGTGATAGGGAATAATTTTGAAGATGATAATACAAGTGTAGAAGAGGAAGTAGAGGAGAAGAAAATAGAGAATGAAGAGGAAAAATAATATTAGGGGAATGAAGTGAATACAATTTTGGCAGATGTAGAGGAAGTCACAGACCAGGAGAAAAAGGAAGAGAATGTAAAGGAAATGGTCAACTCAGAGGAGGAGGAGGATCTAGGAAGTGATACCCTCTAGTTCTATAAGAACCAGGTAGATACCCAATGGGAGAAGGTTGGAAAACTCAATAGTGATTTTAACAGCATGATCTCTATCAGTGATGGAATCATGAACAAAGTATTTTTTGGAATAGTTTTTGGGCTTTCAAAAGTTAAAAAGATGAAATGCAAAAATGTGGAAAAATAGGATGCTAACACACCGAAAGAGGACATTGATGGTGATGTTGAGGATGTCTAGAGGAACAACTTGGAGTTGTTGAAGCATGACTATAACTTAATTAATAATAAAAAAGAATAGTGCAGTTTTTTTTTTCTTTTTCATTTTGGTTTAGGGGCATCCATGCCTTTCTCTTTGAGGCCCACATGTCATTTCAGTTTTTTCTTGATAGCTATTTTATTTGTGACTTGGTTTTATTCTCTAGTTGTCCTATAGGCCTCATTTTTGTTTAAACTATTGTGGCTTTGTGGTCTTTCTTTTTTGTGTTGTTTTATTTTGGATTAGGGATCTTACCCTACTTTTCTAATCAAAAACATCTCAATCAGGTCAAAAAGTGGGGAATGATACTAAGGGATCACCTTATAGGATTACACTTCAAAATATGAGGAATATAAGGTCAAAAAATTGTCTTAATTTTTCTCTACGTTGTCACATGTTACCTTCTCACTTTCCCATGGCCAATAACAACATGAGACATGTTTCCTACACAAGAAATTACTTAGATAAACTAAGTAGAATTCATTATCACATAAATTTATTTTCACATAAATTTAACTTGACAACCTCTCCCTTGAAGTGATCACTTTACTTCATATTTGTTGTGCTTTTTTTACCCATATTGGACTCATATTTGACCTATCAAGTGCATGATGCTGACCTATTCTTTCACATGGATTATTTTATGCCCTAATTCCTACCTACATAAACATGTTATATACCTTAAAAATATATCTTTTAATCTTTTTTTCTTTGTACATAATTTAAACCATTTAATATTATACTTTATAGGATTTAATGGTACATTTTACGTAATTCCATACATGACCACTAGGATTTCTAATTATCTAATGCATGTGGCTGAAATTTAGGAATATTTTGGCCATCTAGGTTTAAAGGAATAATGTCATCATTGGGAAAGTCATTTCATAGTAGATTCAACTACTCTAAAGGAGAAATACATAGGAAACATGTATGGGTAGCTTTTTCATATGCTAACACAAACCTATACCCTGCTAATGGCCTAATACTTTACCATAGTTCACCTACATTGTCAAGGGCTATTTTTATATGGTCAAAATACAATTAACAGGGATATGTACATAGAAATTTTTTAAAATTAAGTTTCTAGCTCTTTAAAAAATTTGTAGGACCTAAAGAAGAAATGTAATACATAATAGACAAAGTAATTTGAGAAAAGAAATACCAATTTCATATTATAAATTTAGATTATATATGAGGATTTATTATGGGGATTTTCTCCCAAGTTCTATATTATTTTTCTAGAATAAGTTAAATCTTGTCTTGTAATATTTATATTCTTGATTTTTTTCCATGTGGTATAGTTGTAAGAAAACCAATTTTCAAAAATAAATTAAAATATATATTTTATATTTTATTAATTAATTCTTTAAATCCTTATCCTATCAATGTATATTGTGTATATTGATTTTAATCCCTTGATTTTGAGTGTTTCCTTAGAGATAGCATGAATTTTTATTTTCTTGCATAATTGTAGATTCAAGATGAGATTGGTTGACTAATTAATTTATGTTATGGGAAAAGGGATATAGAGTCTAAATCACACCTTTCCTGATATTATATTAGAGAGGAACCAAAATTGTTCACACAAGACCACTTGTCTACTATGCTCAATGGAAAAGATAGAATGATTGATCAAGATTTTGGTCCTCTTTTGTGTTCAAGTGGGATTGATTTGATTGATTATAAATTGAATTAATTTGAATATGTATATGAAAACTAGGCTAAATATGCAATTTCTACAAACTAATATGATTTAAATTTTTTTATAGAACTCATGCATAAAAATAGTGACAAAAAAGTAGAGTGTAGAGATAGAAGTACCTGACATGAAAATTATCTAGATAAAATTGTCTAATCAAAGGATGGAACCCTAGATTGGAAGATGAAACTTTCTAGAATATATGAATAGATCTAAATAGATTATTGTTTGCAGGTTTGTTTCCCTTGGGTTCAGCTTCAAAACTTTGTTGATTAACATTTATTCTTTCCCTAATTTATTAAAATACAAGGCTTGAATGCTTTATCTTGCAATTAGGTATTCAATTATCTCTTAAATCCACTTAATATTTTCCTCCTAAAAACAAGAGAGGGGAGAAAAGGTTATGTCATATATGGGTCATTGAATTTTAATGGAGATACTGATCTTGCTAATTATTCTAGAATCCCAACTTTGGTTGCCTATCCTTTGGCCTTAAGAATCTCATTACTAACTTTGGAAACCTTTTTGATTTACCAGCTAAGTTTACCAAGATATTTTGGAAAAATAAATTCTCAAAAACCACATAATTGGAGTTCTAATAGTACATGCCACAAATGCATGTTCAACATTGAACTTCTACTAGGACCTCTTGATAATCAAAGAATCTCAATTGCATGGGTTTATTCCATATTATCTTCCATTTATGTAGGAAGATATGACATATTAGAAGATACCATTTTAAAAACACAATCTTGTCATAAATCCTTATAACCATCAATTCCATATGCATTACCTTTGGGATAAACATAGCATAATCAAACTCTCTATATAAATTCAAATTTCACATAAGTATTTGAGTTTTCACATCAACTCCTAAGACCTGGCATGGTGTCTTTATTGTGTGTAATTTTTGTTTGATATATTCCATTACACCTCATGTGTATATTCATTTTTCTTTATAATAATGTCACATAGGTTCTTGAGCCCAGAGGCCAAGAAATACCCTAAATTCGATGCCATTCTCTCTTCAATGATTAGATAATCAAACCCTTGGCTTATCCTTACTTTAGTGTTAGTTTGAGTGTAAGTTCATGGTCTTACTAAAGTGGAGGCTAAATGTAGTGCCCTAAAATATCACCCTTGAAAATTTCACACTAGGTTTAGCTCTCCCTTATGTGCTTAGGCCCAATTATTCTTTTAATTTGCCTCATTTATAATCATTTTTAGAAAATTAGAGTTTAATTGAAAATGGTAGATTAATATTTACTTCCAAATGCTTAAGATCGTCAAATAAGTGTAGACTAGGGAAATAGCACCTTTGTCCAACCCTTTTTGTCCCAAATTCAAATATTTTAATGTCAAAATTTCAACATTAGAAATTTATATTTATTTATCTATCGATAATTAATTTATGAAAAATTAAATAAATGAACACACATACAAGTATTTTTCACCATTTGCAATCTTAGATTTAATCTATTGAGAAAATACATAATCCTAAAAGAAGTCAAGGAAATTTAAGGGCTTAGTTAACAACATTATTACAATACTTTAATCAATTAAGATCATGCATTCAAGTCACTGGGAAGAAGGAAGAAATTATATGTAGGAAATTATTATGATAAATAATGCCACTCTCATGAAGATTTATTGAGTTATCCTCTATAGGCCAACTACATCTACATGTTCTATTTTGTGGACTAACCTTGTGCAAGTATATATACCAATCAAACCATCCATCAATCAAGTTTAATCATGACTTATGGTGTGAACATCTCTTCAACAAGGGTTTCATGGCTAAGGTAACATTATCCATTTACCATTTTTCATTTCATTCAATTATTATTATTTTAGCCTGACCTAGAGTGTGTCCTCTTTATCATTATCATTCACTATATGTGGAGGTAAAAATACCAAAATGCAATTTTCCTCAAGAAATTCCTTATATAACACAACCTTTGAAGCCCCTTTTTTCATGTGTGTGGGTAAGATCTAGAAGTTTCATCAGGATCCAACCATATGAAACACAATCCAGAGTGTAACATAGAATTTGATATTTGTAGATCATAGAAAGGTTGACACTTAGGTCTAGAGCACTACAATCCCTTTCCCGAAAATTAAGGATTAAATTTCAATCATAGGTTCCTCTACGTATCTCTCTCATATCTTAATTTTTTCAATTAGTTTTAGCTTCATTTGTGTGATAAAATACATTTTTTTATTTAGGGTTACATATCAAATAGGCTTGTTAAAACACACATCCAATTTATCTTCTTTACAACTCAAAAAGGAAGAAAACCCTAAGAGATTGTCTCTTCCTTATGGTATCAATATAATCAACCCGAATTATTTTTGTGTCTAAATATGGAGTAAAGTGAAAAGAAGCTAATCCTACTTGGATCTAGGATCACTCTTCCTACTTCACAACTTAATGTTTGCATCATGTTCTCTCCATGTTTCTCTTGTCCACTTCATGTTTTCTCTATGTTTATTTCATGTTTTCTTCATGTAGTTCCTGTGAATTATTTTTGTTTTCATTATATTATATCTTGTGTTTCATCATGTCTTTTGTATGTATGTTCATTCTTTTATCTTGACATTGTTGTTTACTAGGATCCTACGCTTGGGGGCTAGCACATCCCCTAGCTTAGTTTTATCCTACATCTTCAATATTTCGATAAAACGACCCCTTTTCACTTCTCCATATATTAGTGTGAGTATGAGAATAAATTTATACCCTCAGAAAAGTGGGGGCTAAATGTATCATCATAAATTATTAAGCCCAATATTTTTGAACTATTTTTGGCTCTCACTTAAGTTGTTGTGCTCAACTATGCTTATTAATCATTGGGTTCATTATTGTTCTTGAGAAATTGAATTAAATGTTTGAAACTAAATTAATTTTTAATTTAACATAAACCTCAAATTCAAAATATGGATAGAATAGGGTAGCCTCGCCATTGTGATGCAGGAGCATCCAGTGGTGTAAGGGCAATCTTGCATCACCCAAAAATAGTTAAATTTCAAGTTTCTCAGTTTTTAGATGTTTTTACATTTTTGGATACCCTTTTTGTCATAATGAAATTCCCAATTTATGGTTTTAATTTTCTACTCCTGGGTGGAAAGATATTGCAGTTTTAGTTTCCCATATTTGCACCTAAAAATCTTCTGAGTTAGATTTGAGGCACTTAGAGTTCCCAGATCAGCCCTAAAACTTGCCAAAAATTTGCATAGTGGATTTCATGTACGTTCTTGACTTCGATACCTTTCCAACGGTTCATACGGTTCACTAATCGGAGTCCCAAATCAAAAGTTATGGCCCTGGGAAGTTGGCGCACTTTCTAGAAGATACAATTGCAAATGTTCTTTTGAAATTTGAACTTCAAGTTGTAATTTTTCGGTGCCAAACTGCCTAAACTAAAATTTGAATGTTGTTTTGGCTCCAAACAAAGGAGGAGCTCTATTTATGGGCGGGTTTCTAATTTTTGGGTAACTTTTTTTCGGGACAAGATCACATATTGCGAAAGGGTGATTCAGAAGCTTTTTGTAGCTTGCATATGTTGTAGAACTTGAGGATTTGAGATCCTCTGCATGTAAGAAGCTCCATTTTCTAAATAATAAAATTATTCTCTTGTTTGTGGGTTATTTTATGTGTCTTGGGTTGTGCCCTCATCAAGTGGTATCAGAGTGGGTTTTCTTGAGCGTGTGGACAAATTGGCGATCGTGAGGCAGTTCACACCAGGACTGTGGTTGTGGGTCGAGGTCAAGGAAGATGCCTCCAAGAGTGATGCCTGGTAGGCATGGCAGTGCTAGAGGTGGTCGAGGTGGCAGAAATGCTGGTGGAAGAGATGCATTGGCAGCCATCCAAAGACAGATTGACATGTTACAAGAGCAGTTGAGAAGAGGGTTAAACCCGAGGGAGGAAAGTGAGGATGAAGGAGAGGAAGAAGGTTCAAATGTAGAAGAGGAAGAAGAAGTAATTGATCAAGACCAAATGTGGCTAATAAGGGCCATTTTGAAGAATGGGAAAAGACCCAAAGCAGAAGTCCCTAGTTATTCCTGAAGTCTTAACCCGTAAGAGTTGATCGACTAGATCAATGAGCTAGAAGAATATTTTGAGTATAAGGAAATGGAGGACCCAGATCAGGTTAAGTTTACAAAAATAAAGCTGAAGGGCCATGCTAGTATTTGGTGGAAAGTGGTCCAGTTGGAAAGAAATCAAAGAGGAAAAGAAAAGCTTACCAGATGGGATCGCATGGTAGAGAAACTGAAGAAGCAGGTCATACCAATGGACTACGAGTTAGATCTGTTGAAGAAATTGCAAGGGTTGAAGCAAGGAAGTAGATCTATGAAAGAATATATTGAATATTTTCACAAGATAATCATTAGAATGGGTCACATAAAGGAAAATAAGGAGAAGGTAGCCTGATATCTTAATGGGTTACGACTAAGCATTCAGGAGGAGTTAAGCCTAGTTAGAATGACCACCATTGAGGATGTGTATCAGTTTGCACTGAAGGTGGAAGAGAAGTTGAACAAAAGATTTGATGGCAAGCAAAAAGGATGAGGAGGTCAAAGCGAAAGGGGCAATGGAAGACCTTCAGGAAGCAAAAATGATGATGAAAAGAAAAGTGAAGATGTGGGTACCAGTCAAAGCCAAAGAAATGACAACTTCTACGGCCCTCGTGATCAAAACAGTGGCAATCAAAGAGGTAGAGGATGAGGGAGATATGGACAAGGATCTGGAAGAGGTGGTTTCAAAGGAACGTGTTTCAGTGTGGTGAAGAAGGGCATCGAGCCTATGAATGTCCACAACACCAAGGAAGGGCAGAAAAAAGGCCAGAAGGTCGTGGAAGGGTTGCGCATGCAGATGAGGAGGCCCAATCTTAACATTCAAATGATGTTGAAAGGGGAGACGCCCTAGTGATTAGGAGAGCCCTGGTGACTGAGGAAAAGAAGCAGAACAGAGGAAGAATCTATTTTGCACAAGGTGCAAGTGTGAACGAAAATGTTGTGATGTCATTATTGACGGTGGGAGCACTAATAATCTGGTGTCAGAAGAGATGGTCACAAAGTTTAAGCTGAAGAGGGAAAGGCACCCGCATCCATATCAGATTGCCTAGTTGCAGAAAGACCACAAAGTTTTGGTCAATGAGCAGTGCCTAGTAAAGTTCAAGATCAGGAGCTACCATGATGAGGTACTCTGTGATATCATCCCCATGGATGCATGTCACATGTTGTTGGGGAGGCCATGGCAGTTCGATAGGTGAGCTATACATGATAGCCATGCAAACACTTATTCCTTGACAAAGGATGGGGTTCGTCACAAGTTGAAACCCCTGAAGGAGACTGAAGAAAATGTATGTAGTAGTGCTAGAATTTGTTATGTAGATGGAAGAAAAAATTTAGAAGGTATGAAGCATGAGTGTGTGTTATGCATTGATTCCTAGAGTGCGTAAGGAGGATAGTGAGAATGTTCCAGAAGAAGTTTCTAGGATGTTGGATGAGTTTTAGGATATTGTTTCTGATAATGTACCTAAGGGTTTACCACCAATAAGGAAGAAAATGACTTGATTCCTGGAGCCAGTTTGCCAAATAAGGTAGCTCATAGAATGACCCCAACAGAAAATGAGGAGTTGAACAGACAAGTTCAAGAGTTGTTGAGAAAGGGTTTGATACGGGAGAGTTTGAGTCCATGTGCAGTACCTGCAGTACTAGCACCAAAGAAGGATGGGGAGTGGAGGATGTGTACAGATTCCTAAGCCATAAACAAGATAACAATCAAGTACAAATTTCCCCTGCGAAGGATGGATGACTTGATGGACTATTTGAGTGGAGCTCAGTACTTCACAAAGATTGATTTGAAGAGTGGATATCACCAGATCTGGATTCGAGAGGGAGATGAATAGAAGACTACTTTCAAGACCAAAGAGGGCCTGTACGAGTGGTTAGTCATTCCTTTTGGGCTAACCAATGCACCGAGCACATTCATGCAGCTCATGAACGAGGTACTAAAAGAATTTCTGGGAAGTTTTGTTATTATGGATTTAGATGATATTTTGATTTTTAGTAAGACGTTGGATGAGCATCTGGTGCATATTTGGAGAGCCTTTGAGAAGTTAAGAGTAGAGAAACTGTTGATTAATCTGAAGAAGTGCAGTTTTGTGAAGAGGGAGTTAGTGTACTTGGGGTTTGTTGTCTCAGCAGAAGGTCTCAAGATGGACCCACATAACATGAAGGCTATTCTGGAATGGCCTACCCCAAGAACTGCTACCGAGGTGAGATCTTTCCATGGTTTGGCTAGTTTTTATAGAAATTTCATTAGAAACTTCAGTAGTATTTGTGGACCCTTAACTGAAACAATGAGAGGGGATAGAAAAGAATTCAAGTGGAGCAGTGGAGTGGCAAAAAGTTTTGAACTGTTGAAGCAGAAGGTGACATAGCAACCTGTTCTAGCCCTCTCAGATTTCAACAAGGTGTTTCAGGTGGATTTTGATGCCAGTGGTTGTGCCATTGGAGTAGTGTTGAGCCAAGAAGGTAAGCCCATTGTCTATTTCAGTGAAAAGTTAAATGATGCCAAGAGAAAGTATTTTGTATATGATCAATAATTTTATGCAATAGTTCAAGCATTAAAGAAATGGAGACATTATTTTTTGCCAAAGGAATTTGTTCTATATACTGATCATCAGGCTTTGCAGTACCTAAATAGTCAGGGAAAAATAAATCAGAGGCATATGAAATGGGTTGAGTTTTTACAGAGTTATACCTTTATTTTGAAACATTGGAGTGGGAAGTCAAATAGGGTTGTAGATGCCTTAAGTAGGAGGCATACATTGATGACAAAGATGTAGATTGAAGTGGTTGGGTTCAATGAACTTAAGACAATGTATGCAGAAGATCCTGATTTCGCAGAGGCTTGGAAAGCTTGCAAGGAACCTGTTACAGTGGATAGGACAAGGTGGTTGGATTTCATAATCCAGGATGGCATGTTATTTAAAGGAAGTCAATTGTGTATCCCGAGGAGTTCCATGAGGGAGAACTTGATAAAGGAGAAGCATAGTGGAGGAATGGCAAGACATTTTGGTCAGCATAAGACCATTGCCATTATCAGTGAGCATTATTATTGGCCTCAGTTGTCACAGGATGTGAAAAAGTTTGTACAAAGCTTCAGGGCATGTCAGATGGCTAAAGGAGTGAGCCAGAATATAGGCTTATATCGGCCCTTACCTGTACCAGAGAGTCCATGAGAGGATATAAGTATGGACTTTGTTCTTGGTTTGCCAAGGACACAACGTGGGAATGATTCAGTCTTTGTAGTGGTTGATAGGTTTTCGAAGATGGCACATTTCATTCCATGTCAAAAGACACATGATGCAGTCCACATTGCTGACTTGTTCTTCAAAGAGGTGGTGAGGCTACATGGTCTGCCAAAGAGTATTATTTCAGATCATGACACCAAATTTGTGGGGTACTTTTGGAGGACCTTGTGGAAGAAGCTGAAGACAGAGTCGAAGTTCAGTTATGCACACCATCCATAAATAGATGGGCAGACAGGGGTTGTTAATAGGAGTTTGGGTAACCTACTGAGATGTTTGGTAGGAGATAAACGCAAGGGATGGGACTTGATCTTACCCCAGGCAAAATTTTCTTGCAACAATTCTATCAACAGAAGCACTAGTAGATCACCGTTCCAGATTGTGTATGGAGGTAGCCCCAGAATAGCTCCAGAATTGAGGAAGATGGACCAAGAGATGAAAACAAGTGCTGAAGCCAAAGATTTTGCAGAACACATCAAGGATATACATGAGAAAGTAAGAGAACATATTAACAAGATGAATATGTAGTATAAGGGTAAGGCAGATCAGAAGAGGAGGTATAAGGAGTTTCATCTTGGTGATGAAGTGATGGTCCATTTGAGGAAAGAAAGGTTTCCAGTGGGAACATATAACAAATTGAAGATGAAGTTCGGTCCCTGTAAAATTTTGAAGAGGCATGATTCAGGGAATGCATATGAGGATGATTCAACATTTTCCCCTGTGTTCAACATTTTAGATTTGACAGAGTATCATGAAGGTGGCGCAGAGGAAGTACCAACAATGGAACAAGTGTGGGATTCTAGCACCTACTTCAAAAAAGGAGGAGATTGAAGAAATCCTGGATAGTCATGTGGGAAGGAGTACTAAGAACAAGCAGTATGAAGAATATCTAGTGAAATGGAAAGGAAGGCCTATTGAAGATTCATCCTGGTTGCCTAAGGCAGAGGTTGACCATTTGGGTTTTTCCTCCACCATCTGAGACGTGATGGGGTCACTTCTCAAATTACCCTGGGTGTCTGATGCAGGAGCATCCAGTGGTGTAAGGGCAATCTTGCATCACCCAAAAATAGTTAAATTTCAAGTTTCTCAGTTTTTAGATTTTTTACATTTTTGGATACCCTTTTTCATAATGAAATTCCCAATTTACGGTTTTATTTTTTGTTCCTAGGTTGAAAGATATTGCAGTTTTAGTTTCCCATATTTGCACGAAAATCTTAGTTAGATTTGAGGCACTTTTGAATTGTTGTTTTGGCTCCAAACTAATGAGGAGCTCTATTTGCATGGGCGGGTTTCTAATTTTTGGGTAACTTTTTGGGGACAAGCTCGCATATTGCGAAAGGGTTATTCTATAGCTTTTAGTAACTTACATGTGTTGTAAAAATTGGGGATTTGAGATCCTCTGCATGTAAGAAGCTCCATTTTCTGAATGATAAAATTATTCTCTTGTTTGTGGGTTATTTTTTGTGTCTTGGGTTGTGCCCTCATCAAAAGTAAATTAAATTCATCCATCCATACATCATAACATAGAAAATCACATATAAGCATAAACCATACATCCATAATGCGTATAGAGTCATCTCATAATCATATAAATTTATAACATCATAAACATCATAATCCATCACATAAAATAGATATAAATGTTAACACGAAGGATTGCACCCAGATGCTAAGCTTGGAAGCTCAAAAATCCCGTGAAACATGGAAACATCTTCGAGCCTGTGGGTTTCTCATAATGAAGATGAATCTCTAGATTATGGGTTGGTTCCCCTTTAGATCTCCTAGAAATTAATAACTTTTGTGGGAAAAGGGAAGAAGGATAGCTGATGAAAGGAAAAGCTAATTCTAGGAAGTGATGCACCAAAATGTAATTAACCTACAACAACTTGATTCACAACTACTTCTCAAAGGATTTGCTTACAAAACTTAGTTTGGGCAATCCAATCAAATAATTATTTCATAAAAAGGCTTTGATAAACCTATTTTTTCTAAAGGAAAAATAGGATTTTCACAACTTGGAAGATAAGACAAATCACTAGCACAACCTATGACCTATGATGATTAACTACTACTTTTGTATACATGCAACCATGAATAGGATAGAAATTTAGAGGTTTTACTACTAAAACACATCAAATCTTCATCAAAATCATCCACAAGGGGCACAACACCTGGAAATAAGAAGGTAAACACTTGATTCTATTGAATAATGGAAGGAATCTCTACAAACACTAATAAAAATGAGCTAAAATAATTGTTGTTGTATATAAAATGTAAAAATATATGATTTACAAAACTTCTAAGTATCTCTACAACATGCAAGAGAGGAAAGAAAAGAAAAAACTGAGGAAAAATGATAAGTTTTTCCCTCCTACAATACAAAATGAGTCCCAAAGGCCAAGAGGAGTCAACTATTGTCAACTGCACTCCAAAATATCTCTCTCACGAGCAAAGCTGAAAAGCCATAGAAAGGGGGCCCATAATTACTCCAATTTGAGCTAATTTAGCTCCAAACTCCCCCTCTCAAGTTGTTTGACCCCAAAGAACTCCAAAATTACCTCAATTTGACTTGAAGCCAAAGATAGAACTCTAAATCCACTGATAACACTTTAGTTCAACTGATCATGACTCATCTCCTTCTTTGCATATTTAAAGGGCACCTATTTGTCTATTTTAACAAGTATTAAAGGTAATAAAAATAGTTGCTTACCTTAATACGTGTCAAAAAAAATTAATATTACAATCAATTTAACAAGTATTAAGGTAATCAATTGATTATTACCCTCAATAAGTGTTAAGATAGCCTAAATATCTATCTTTGGGTATACAAAGAAAGAGAACACACAAGTTTCAAGCATCAAAATTTGAAGAAAGGTCATAAAAGGGTCAAAATGCTAGGTAAATGTCAAGATAAACACTTGACCACGACCAAAGTAATAACCATTATGCAATGTTTATGAAAAAAAAGTGGAAAAAGACTTCTAGGCCAAGATTAGGGTTTCATTGGGAAACCCAAAAGAAACCTTAACCCTACCCATAGGCTCATTTTGCATTCATTTCATTTTCATTTAGTTTGCTCTACCATGCTACTACCGCCAAGGGTTTCAAAGAACTGAGTATTTCTACAATTTGGGTATTTTCTTGCATAGGCTGAACTGGGACAATGCTGGTAAGTTGTTCTCTTGTTGAAAATGGTTATATTGCATTAATTTTCTAGACAATAATGAAATATCTATGCTCTAGTTGTGACAAAAAAAATGGTGAAAATGTGTTAATATGTGATTTTTCCCTTCTCCAAAAATGTAGCACAGTTTCTCTATCTCTTGTAATTTGTGTTTTCAGTGATTTTCCATGAAAGAAATGATGAAAACCCCCTTTCCTATGGGTTCCTTAGAAGCATTATTGCATGTTTTTAATATTTGGTTTCTCCTTATTTATAGAGCTTCATTTAGCTAATTGACTATCCTTTTGTGCCTTCGTGACATGACAGTTGCTTTCCATTACCCACTATGCCCTTGAAACTAATAGTAGCATTAAATGATTGAATTTGACTATATTTATACCTTTTCTCTTTTCACAATCAATATTTTCACTTTCATTTCATTGGTGCTCTCCTGACTTGTTTCTGACTTCTCTGAGCATCTTTGCATGTTGCCTAAACTGGATGCTAAACCTCAAGGAGACTACTCTTTTGATTAGCTTTCATAACCTTGCTTCAACATGAGCACTTACCCTTGATTTGGACTTGGAAATTTACATTGGTCTTGATGGATATTCTTGGAATTGTTACTTTCTATAGGTCTTGTTATTTGATAGTGGCTTGATCCTCTTGTATTGACTAGCAAGCAATAGTGAACCAACTTCTTAGTACCCTACCACAAGATTTCCTTCATGAATTCACTATGTATTAAGCTTTGAGTTTAAAACCACTACATATGAGGATTGTCACCTCTAACTATACCAAACTCATCAAGGTCTTTTTCAAGAGTCATGAACTTCCACAACCATCACTCACTCATCATATCAAAGAAAAAAATTTAGTCAAGGACACTACTAAATTACTATCAAAAGTTCACTATCACAATTAAGCCTCTAACCTTTGTCATTATCCTCCTTTGAACACAAGTTGATTGCATTCTCATGTATCATGATTGTGTTATACAATCATTACTTTTCCCACTGTCTACAATGGTTTCTAGGTGACTGTGACTTTTGCTTCTTGCTTTTTATAGGACTTCCCCTCATTTTTTGATAACTCCAACCTATGAAGAGTGATTGTAGACTAACCCATTATTCACTTTTTTGTGATAAATTTAAGCTTTTAGGCTGCCTTTTACTACTTTTCATGACTATCACAAGTGCTTCATGACTATCTTCATGACTCCCTTATGTACTTGGTATCATCATGGCCCCAATCCTATTTTGTGCAAGGCTATCCTTTGGCACTTTTAACAATGGTTGCTCCTATTCTTTGAAACTATGATTGTCACAACCTTTTTTTAGTAAGCATATGGATTGTCTTCATGACTCCACTCTTTTCCATGTATACATTTGGTGTTTGTAGCTACTCTCTATGTGAAGCTCTTCTTTGTTGATCTATATGATAAGATTATGCCTATACCTGCACAATCAACAAAAAAGTTAAGAAAAATAAGAATCCCTAAGCTTTTTATGATGATTGGATGATTTTACTCTTCTTAGATCTTCATAATAATTGTGTATCTAATCTTGAGACAACTTATCTCCTAACTGTCTGATTTGATGCATTTCAAGAGATAGGATGTATATCTATTGATTTGACATATGAGAGAACTGGAATCCTGAGCTCTAACATCACTTTTCTTGTCCTTTGTAGGCACTTCTGGAGCTATCAACAAAGGAGTTGAAGATGCAGCAGATCAACACTAGGGTTCATCATTCAGGCAATGATGGATCCCTTCCCTCTTACATGTGTTCTTTATTTTCAAATGTACAATTTATTTCTTATTACATCTTATCCAGTTATTCCCATGGCTTGTGTCGGAAACTTATAAACATACTTCTTGTAATGAATCTAAACAACTACTTTATGCAAAATTTTGTGTACTATTCCTCTTTTATGTAAAGCAATTACATAATGAAAACTGAAAAATTCATTTCATGGAGCTGTTTGTATGATAATGAGTAACTTTAGTAGAATCTTTTGTGTACCTTTATCCTTCTTCAAGTAGAAAACATCATTGTTGTCCCAACCTAAAATGATTAGGCTGAAAATCACATTAGGTAACAATAACATAGGAATATGCATCATATAGTCACTGCTAAAAATCATGTATCTTGCATGTAATAAAAAAAAATAGTGTCACAGTATAATATCTCGATGAATCGCAAAAATGGAGCTAGCAGGCTTGATAAAAAATAAGTGTCTAATACATATCATAAATAGCTCTACCTAGAGTTGCCCATATCTTTTGATGGGGATGGTCTTGGTGAAGGTTGTCGGTCTTGTCTGTCCTATGATCCTGATGCCATATGCCCTGATCTTGATGGTCAGTGATACAAAGAAGGCCTAGGTTGGGATACTCCCCTAGTTCTCTAAGACTAGTGAGAGTGTAACCTATTGTGACTCTGGTTTTGTGTATAGGTCGGCTCTCTCTTCGTTGATGGCACTTGATGCTCATATAGGTCTTTATAGTAGCAAGCCTATTGTCTTGCCTAAAAAATCTAGTGACCTAGTTCAACCACAAGTCCACTAACAATCAAAATAAACTCCAAGCACTACTAATCAACCCTCTATCTCCCAATGATATTCATGTCCCTCTCAGTAGTGAGCCTATCCACCTCATCCTATAAGCTTTAAATCCATGCATCAGCAGCTAAAGTTGTTCTTGTAAATATGTGATATGTGGGTCCACTAGCCTGCCTCCCTTCACCTCCTCCATGACCCCCAAAATTGACACATGTTAATACCCCTCACCCAAGCCCTCCCCCATCATAATCTCCTCTCAAATTTCTCTTTCCTCCTCTCTCATATCCTACTCAACCTCCTACATGGCCACCTCCGGTTCTCCCTCTACTCTAGCAAGCAATAGAGAAAATGCTCCCATGGCTAACAATCTTGACAAGGTCTCCTAACAAATGAAACAAGCAAATCAATGGTGTGACACCAATATTCGACATCGCCGACCCTAGTTTGTATGACCACTCCTCCATACAAGAAAACATATCATTCCTCCAAGCTATCTCCCAATAGGTTTGAATATCATGATATGCTCCCACACTCAAGTCATAAGTAAGGTAGTCCCATAACTGATGGACTACACCCCTTTGTAGGAAACATTGTGCAACTAAAAGTATAACATGTCAAGGAGACATGGTCCCCATGCATACACCATCCCACAGGTCATCATACCAACCAACATCTCTCCCCATGCGACATCAAATCCATGTCCCTGACAATCAGGTATCACAATCATCATGATCACATTGTAGAGAACACATCAAACAACTCATATCTCTTGGCCAAAACGTCCCATCGGATCTTGTACTCCTCTATGTCGATCTTCATGATAAGATTTTTATGATGATTGGATGATTTTACTCTTCTTAGATCTTCATGATAACTGTGTATCTGATCTTGAGACAACTTATCTCCTAACTGTCTGATTTGATGCATTTCAAGAGATAGGATGTATATCTATTGATTTGACATATGAGAGAACTGGAATCAATGGTGTGACACCAATATTCGACATCGCCGACCCTAGTTTGTATGACCACTCCTCCATACAAGAACACATAAGGCATCATTCCTCCAAGCTATCTCCCAATAGGTTTAAATATCGTGATATGCTCCCACACTCAAGTCATAAGTAAGGTAGTCCCATAACTGATGGACTACACCCCTTTGTAGGAAACATTGTGCAACTAAAAGTATAACAT
Source organism: Sequoia sempervirens (assembly GCA_007258455.2). NCBI lineage: Eukaryota > Viridiplantae > Streptophyta > Pinopsida > Cupressales > Cupressaceae > Sequoia > Sequoia sempervirens. Next base: position 8,637,842 of record VDFB02000008.1, on the reverse strand, counting down.
GTCAAGGAGACATGGTCCCCACGCATACACCATCCCACAGGTCATCATACCAACCAACATCTCTCCCCATGCGACATCAAATCCATGTCCCTGACAATCAGGTATCACAATCATCATGATCACATTGTAGAGAACACATCAAACAACTCATATCTCTTGGCCAAAACGTCCCATCGGATCTTGTACTCCTCTATGTCGAGCTCCACAATTTCCTCATGCTCAAAAGACCTCTGGATGGCACCAAACCCATGCTCGAGATCATATGAAACATGAGTTCCTCGAATCAGAAGCCAAAAATTTTTCCAAATGTCCTCTAGTGTCATTGTGGCCTCTCTTGTAGGTAGGTGGAAGGATCTAGTCTCCAAGTGTTTCCTCTCAGCTAGGGAAGTCAATAATCCCCTATTAGCCCTAATCATGGGCATGAAGGTCACATAGTACAACTTGAGGGAATGCAGTTGGTCCTTCTCCTCATCAAGTAATTGATCTCGTAGTTTGAAAGTAGGGGGGTGACTCTCTCGAGTATAAATAGGGTTGTATCTCACCTGTGATCACAAGTAAGAACATTACGTCAATTGAAAGTTCTAAGAAAATCTATTTGACCTTGATCACAGAAGAAATTTTATCTAAAACTAGGGAAAAAACCTAATCAAGCAAATGCGTCGCACTATCTAAACAAATGCGGCTTATCAGTCAAATGTGCCAGACATTAGCATATGCAACTTACAAATATAATTGTGTTGAACTTTCTAACACATGTGTCACACAAATCAATTGCAGCATACAATCCAACACTTGTGTCACATGAATGCACATGTGGTGTACCTGTCCACAAATGTGGCACACTATAACAATTGTGTCATTCCAAACCGCAGTTGTGTTGCATGAATCACATGTGTCTCACTTAACAATTGTGTCACAATGCTTTTGACAAACCTTAACTAGCAAATGTGTCGCACCAAGCAAATGCAATGAACCACCCCACTTGCAGTGAATGTGATAAAAAATCCGACACATGGCATGCGTCGCATCTGTTTTCCCACATTGGATCGCTAAAATCTAGCAAAAAATGGCAAAATGACAAATAGGGAAAGACGTACATACTGTGTCCCTAGAGCCCTCTGGCCATCTGTACTTCCTAACTCTAAATCTGCAATGTGAGGTGTGTGGTACAAGCAACATCTTGGCAGAAGCTCCGCAACAAAGTCACTCTCACAACTCACTATTCACTCCAGTAAAAATGCCCAAATGACCAATTTTACCTCCTAGGATCCTATTTATTACCCCTAGCGTAGGGTTTTTACTGGATGCATTAAATAAATGCCTAAACCTTCATGTGAGTACTCTTGAGATTTTAAAATTGAAATCTTTTGCTATAAACACATTGTGCATTATCAAATTTTCTTATCAGAATAATTTTTCAAATTTTTTATAACTTTTTCAAAATTTGCAAAAAATTTCAAGGGGGCATAGGTCTATCCCATCTTCACTAGGGCACACTGGGGCATAATTTGAACTAAATTTCTTTGATACAACTTTCAAATGACTTCACATTATATCAAAGAGGGGAAAAATGTAGACACTAAAAAATGTCTTGAGCCTGTGAACGCCATTTTTCCTATTGATTTCCCTTCTTCCCCATATAATTGAATAATTGTAATTATTTGATTATTTTCTAAAGTCATATTCTTCTATTAATTAAACAATTTTAATTATTTAATTAATTTGTTTCTTCTTTATTCTTTTTTTAATTAATTAAATAAATTAACATTTATTAATTACATCACTAATGTCCCTTTTCTCACTATAATTAAATAAATTTCTATTTATTTCATTATTCATTCTTCATTTCTTCCTTCTATGGCTAAATAATTATTTTAATTGTTTAGCTATTCATTTAACCTTTTTTCTCCATTATTAAATAATTATTCAATTATTTAATAAATTGTCCCCTTTCCTCCATTTTTAATTAAATGGTTGATTCTACTCATCTTAATTAAAATCCCATTTCCCCTTCTTCTACAATTAAATAACCACTTTGATTATTTTATTGTTCACATTCCCTCCATTTCCCTACAATTCCTCTTTTGAATCTCAACCTTTGATCATGTCACGTTCTTCTTTTAATCTTTACCATCCATCCTTAACAAGCCCTATTTTGACCCTAACCCTTCCTCTTCATTGTGCAAGCAATCTCATATGTTGATCTTCACATCATATTGGCTTTCAATCTTTACCATCCATTTAAATGGATTTTATATAAAAGAGAATTGTCTCCATCATTCTAACCTTACAACCACAATCTTCGATATTCTTGCTATCACTATCACTTGGCTAAGAACTTGCATACAAAAAATCTAAGGGTGACCTTGCATATACAGCAAGAAAATGGAGGAGATGCAAGGAAGATGATTCAACCATGACATAGAAAGTTTGGTATTGTTGCTTTATTATTTTCTTTCTATTGTTATTTGTGCTTTCTTGTTTGGATTTGGGTCTTTTGGGGCTTGGATTTTAGGTAGTTGTGGTTGCTACTATTGATCTTTACCTTTGAACTCAATTTTAACCTTGTCCTACAAGTATAACTCTTGGTATGGTTTGAAAAATGGGTACACACCTCTAGACCTGGTGCATTCTTCCCATTTTGTCACTTTTTCATGGGAACACCTAGTAGACCTAGTGTGTGTCTCACATTTTACCTTGTCTTAGGGGCTCACCTAGTGAATATCGAACTTCACTAGCCCTTGTGAGTAATGTATTTCATGGACACATAGCATAATACAACTTTCTAGTCCATCTTTTCCTTTTTTGCATTAATTTTGACATTGTATGTTTGTGCATATTGTCTTGCAGCATATCATATCATGCATGTGTGTTCCTTTGTGCTTATGTTGGTTTTCCATGGAATTTTAGATCCAAGAGGCTTGATCACCTCCCTTGATCCTTAGTCATCATATCTCTCTAACATGTTTGCAATCGAACCCCTCTTGACATATATTTCTCTACTTTAGTGTGAGTTTGAACATAATTTCATACTCTCATTAAAGTAGGGGATAAATGTAGTGTAAAAAAGTGTATATGCTTACACTTTTACATTATGTTTTTGGCCCCCTAATTTATTGGACTTAATTAAGCTTCTAATTTTCCAAATTTTGCATTCCAAAACCCAATTTTTATCATTTTTTGAAGGTGGAAAAGTATTAAACAAATGCATTTAATCATTAAATTGTACTTGACTTTGAGTGTCCTAGAAATTTGGACCAAGACCCTATTGGCCCCACGGTTTTTGTTGCACCAAAAAATTGACCTGTTAATTCTCAATACAACCACTAGAGTTAACGGATCCATGGGAGGCGATTAGTCCATGTCATGAATCTCGAGGGGAGCACTGACCAACTACCAACAATCTCCCCCTTAGCATTACCCAAGGGGATTCAAACCCAACACCTTTGGCTCTGATACCAACTGTTGGCCCCACGATTGTCGTTGCACCAAAAAATTGACCAATTAATGCCCAATACAGCTGCTAGAGTTAATGGATCCACAAGAGGCAATTAGTCCATGTCACAAATGTCGAGGGGAGCGTTGACCAGCTACCAACTGACTCATTCACCCAAGGGATACTACGTCCCCCTTCTTATCCAAGACCCAAATTCAAATATGTTATTGGTGGTATTTTAATATACAAAATTTGAATATGAAGTGTCAGGTTTTGGAATCTAATTTCTAGGAAATTGGATATAAACACCTATAAATACATAGTTATTTCACCATTTGGAATCTAAGACTTTTGAGGATAAATAATTAAATAAATACAATTGTTAAGATAATTCAAGAGTAGTATATCAAAGCATTATTACAATAATTCAAGATCTAACATCATATAAAAGTTTATGTGTGTTCATGTTCATGCTATGTGAAGGATAACATTATTATAAGTCTCCAAGCATTCAAGAAAATCAATAAAACAAGATCCAAGACCCTTGAAGAGATATGTATGCCTTCAGTCCTTCAAGGGAGCCATTAAAGGGTGGTGAATTGCAACATTGTGTTCATTCATCATTTCCTTCCTTTCAATCCAAGGTTTTATATTAACATTGCCATTGTGGAAGTGGAAACACTAACATAGGGTTTGATTGAGGCAAGCCCCTATATGGCACAACACTTTCCCCCTTTGTGAATGTAAAAGTTTCAAGTTTTAAATGGATTGAAGAGAGCTTGAAGATCCATTTTGCATTGTTTCATTTATTGTCATCAACCTTGTTAAGACACAGAAACTCACCTACATAGTTTATTTATGACATTCCAATTATGGGATGGGCATAAAATAGAAGCTCAAATATAAAATCAAAGGATTTTGAAAGTTGAGAAAGACACCCTTACAAAGACTTAGCGGACATAGGGCGACCCTATCCTTGTAGGCTTAATAGAACCAATTTTTTTGGATAGGCACATATCAGTCTGTGCCTTCCAAATCTATCAAAACTTGACTATTTCTATTTATCAGTTATTTTATGATTGCATTTGTTGCATTAGATCATATAGTTTAATTAGGTAAATCAATCACAATCATTTCCAAATCATTCCCATCCTCAAAATGATGCAAATCTTGCTCTAATTGGCTCACCATTTAGGTTGATAGTCAATCTATTCACCTTGTTGATATGCATCCCAATGAAACTATAGAATTGATAAAATACACCATAGATTTGGTACACTCAATTTAGGGTGCACAACATTTTTATGTTTCAATGGTATACATATTAATGTAAATGTTTGATGATAGTTTATGTGAAAATGAAATGTAATTCATAAACTATTAAAGTGCAAGATTTCAATAAATTGATAGATATAACATGTTATGTTGAACACACTTAGAGACTCAAAGGGGGATGAATCAATATTTTCAAAACATAAACCCTTCAAAAAACTCAAACTTCTTTTACTGGATTAGAAAACCTTACCCAAATTAACAGCAATGAGAAATAAAACAAAGAACATGCATGCACAAAATAGCACCAGATTTGCATGGAAAACCTAATGAAGAAAAAACCATGGTGAGAGTTAACTCACAATATAGAAGCTCACTGCTTACAAAATTACAATTAGGCTCACTACCAAGTACTTGCAGGCTAAGGTGCACAACCTTAGGGAAAGATACAAGGGACTTGCAAAACTGAAGCATGCAACTCTAAGGAAAGATACAAGGACCTAATGAGATTCACTATGTCAAAGCAAGATACAAGAAGTTTATAGAGATTACAATATTTTTCAACACAACACTTTGTTGAATGAGGCATTAAAGCACATCTGGTCTAACTTCCACACACTTTCACACTACTTCTATGAGATATTCAATACATTCCATACTCTTCTCATTTTAAACTAATTTGATCTTTCATTTTTATCCACCACAAGATCACAAAACCTCAATTATGTCAACCAACAAGAAGATAAATAATAATCTCAACAAGTCAGCCATAAAAAAATAGTGTGGTCCTATCCAGGAGATAGAGAGGACAAAAATAAAACTTAATACATATTCCAATGTGATCCCAAACAATTCACAGGCTAGAACACATCAACTCAAGTCAGCAATAAGGAAACATATAGCACATAACTAGTTGGCCCCAAAATATACTTCCAATTGAATTTACTCAATGTAGTCCTCAACAAGATAGGTCAAGACCTAATTCCATCTTAACACAACTTCATATGTTAGCGCAAACCCTCAATCACATAATGTAAGCAACATAACAAGCCTTATCGGCCAGACATCCACAAATAACCCAAAGAACCAACTCAAACACAATGTAGCACCAAAATAAATCAACCACTAATGTGCAGATCACATAGAGATGTTCCATGAACATCCAAAACACATCGAGACACTTCTTTCATATTTTCATGCCACCAAACCAACCAAAGATAGATTACTTCATCCTAGAAGCACAAAATGCACAATCATGAGATATAACATTAACATATCAACTTGTGGACCACTTCAATACATGAAATTTGAATTGAGACACTACACAGATCTAAGATCACATTCACCAAGCTACAAGAGTAGATACATCAATGAGGAGAAATTTGGAGAATTTTTTGAACCAATCCAAAAAATCAACAGAACTTCCAACCTTCTGCAATTAACATAAACCTCCTCAACAACACTGGTGACCTAAAAAGATAGGATTGCAACATCCACAGAGAACAAACACTAAATCTCAAACTGTAAGACAATATCACCAACATCGAAGGAATGTGGAGCATTCTCCCAAACACTCTTCAATCCAACTTCCTAGAATAGAAAATTTTCATCAACTTGTGGAGGTCAGAACTAACTTGTAACAACTCATAATTCCTCAAGAGAAACAGGAGAGAGCATACAACATACTATAGAACATCAAAAACATATCTTCACCATCAACATCACTTCTAATCCTTATCTTAATATATCATCATGAAATCAATTTTGTTCACAACAATAATACACAATATAGTTTTACATGAAATAAACCAAGGCGTGACAACCAACCATGATCATCAGCAACATATCTCACCAAGTGGTGACAACGATGATAACCAATGATCTTACACAAATCTTCTCAAGTGTTTACATCAATAACAACCACAAATAATTCACCAAGTGTTGACATCAATGGAAACCACTACCAAGAATATCACCTAGTGTTTACATCAATGGCAACAAATTCCAACATGTTATTTATCATAGCTCAACCATTATAAAGTGATTATACATTCAAATTATAAGTTTCAAAATAGGAAAGCATGCACACAATAAAAAATATATATCAAATACCGATTTTTACATATAAAAGTGTATCTTCAATGTGTACATGTACATATACAAATTTGACATATATGCCAACTCAAAACAATTTTTACACAATATGGTGTATGCCATCTCAAGTTATATATACAATGTACATCTCAAATAGCTATGCCATGTCAAGAAAATCCAAATCTTGTGGTGGGTCATCAAATTGTAGCCTCTTTACCTCACCTAATATTAAAATTACAATAAATCAATTTAAACAATGTATATAAGCAATATCAATATCATCAAAACATGTATTTAAATATATAAAATTATATATAATTGTATTTACTTATTCCATTGTACCATCTGCATTCTCTCTCTTTTGCAATGCATCTATTATTGTCTCATGTTCTTCCATAAATTGTCCATAACTCTTTATTAGTAGGTCTGCCATGATACCTCACTAGTTTTATATTTGTTTCCACTAGAAAATGTGAATAGTGTATAACTTCTTATGTGTTTCATAATCTTTGAATGAAGGAAAAACATTCTTCCTTGTTACATATTTTTGTATCCAAGTGCTAACAACCACCATTGAACATGTTGGATAATGATAGTCACCATCATCTTCTCAAGGTTTAATTAACTTATGTTTAGTCTCCACACATCGAGTCAACCAATATTATATTTCCTCTTCATTATCCTTAGGTACAACAACAACATACACATGTCCCGTAAATAAAATTTAATTCATAACTTTTATGACATATAATTTGACCAATCTACATAAATTCATTAATATATAAAATTAAATATATTACAAAATAGTAATAAAGGGAAATAAAATGAAATAAATTACCTTTGTGTACAAGGTCTGAAACATGGACATATTCATCTATTGCAAACACTTGATCATTTTCTTCAATTTTTGTTTCAAATTGATTGTGTGTCTGTTTAGGTTTCAACGATCTTTTCTTCCACTCTTTAACCCATATTGTGTTCTCACATGCTTCCCAATCACTTGAAATACAAAACTGACAAAAATATGTAATCTCCCTTGTCCAAGTAGTCCATGTGCTTGCATTCAAACCCTTAAAATAATACCATTTAGTTGATCCACTAATTGTATCACAATCAAGTCTAGGTAGAATTTTCTCTTCTTCAACTAACCAAAAAAATCATTGAATTGTAGAGTTCTTACTTGATCTTGAAGATAATTTTATATTGCACCAATCCATAATCACATGTGCATCTTTAAATTTCATTGCATCCTCAAATTTTAATTTCTCTCTAGTAAGAATTATTTTAACACATGCACTAGCTCCATCATGTTCTCCTTTACCATGTTCAGCTTCAAAAAAACTCCACATGTATTGGATATTATTTTCCTTGTGAACCCTACTTAGCTAATACAACATTCAAAAATTCTTGAACTGTCATGTACAATTATCTGACCATATGAGATGTTATGTCATCTAGATTCCTCTTTATCTTAAATTTGTATAAAATATATTGAAACAATATTAAACAAAATCTGACGAGTGTAATTGGTTATCACTCAAATAGAAATGGTACTCCCTCAAAAAAAATCTATCATCCTTTGTGTTATCATCTGCATGCCTATATATAATATGAAAAAATATAGCCACTTGCATTGAATTGTAATATTGTGATTGGATTTCTTCTTATGGAGCAAGAGTATAGATTTTTGCAAAATCAACCACTAATAGTATACTTCTTAGTGGAAATTTGTTTCTACATGTGCAAAATTGTTCATCAAGCCATTAGGCATGTTGAGAGTGTTTCACATATTTTGGTACAATCTTACTCTTAAATTCTGATATGAATTCATGTACACTATTTTTTTTGTGATTAAATCACAATGCTTTCTTGTAATGTCCACATTTTCCATCCCACCTAATGAATATTATTTAATTTAATTATTTAATGTTGCTTGAAAAAGTACAATTATTAAGGTGATATTAAATAATTATATTAATGTGGTGAATAAAGTGACACCTTGAAATATTTAAAAAGATATTAAAAAGTATTTTAATATCACTTTATGAAAAGGTGTTTTGGTAGGAATACCTTAAAAGGTATTATAAAAGGATTTGTGAGCTCATTTTCTCAACATGTGAAGATTATTATTATTTTATTGGAGATTGTGAGAGCTTAGCTTTCTGGAACAAGAGGACAAAAACCTTCGAGTTCAAGTTTTGGATTTCGATGAAAACCCATATCATTTTCATATTTTGAGGTTTGGACGAAAACCCAAAACCTCTTATAGGTGGATTCAAGCAGATTCACATTTGGACTTCAAGGATTGATTGATCAATCTATAGAAATTTGTGAGTCTCGTTCCAAGACAAATTTCGAAGGTTTTAAGTTTTTGAAAAGAGGTCTTCAGTAATGTGAACAAGTCTAAATATAATATTATTATTTAATTATCCAGTCGTATAGATCAATGATTCAAACCTCGGGTTTGTTTATCATGTCAGTCAAATAATGTGTGTTTGACAATTGGATTAGCATTCATAGGGATGGAGGAATTGGGAGTCTCTTTCAAAAATATTTATCTTTGGGAGTTATCAAACTCCAAATTAATGGTCTTTGACCACTATTTCTCTTTGTAAGACTACTTGTCTTAATAGTAGCTCATACCAAATTTGTCATGACTTTTTGTGGGAAAAAAGACAAATGGTAGAAGATTTGGGTTCCAGTGATAAGGAAATGAGCTTTATTTAATAAATAGAATAAGACAACAAGGTAGCTACTAGTATGAAGGGATTTTGTGGAAAATTCAAGGGGTCAATAATATCTTATTATTGAGTTGTCTCAATCATTGGAATCGTGCCAATTTATATGTTGAAGTTATTTACAAACCTACCGTTGGGAATTATTTAGAGTTCATATAAGATAAACATGCAAGGGAAAAGACAAAAGAAACCTTTGATGTGGGTCTAGCAGCAGGAAAAAGACAAAGGAGAATAGGATTAGTCAAAAAAGGGGTATCGACCCTTTAAGTTTTGCCAGCCTTTTGGTGAAGTCATGAGTTTCCATATGAGCCTCTAACTTTGCACCTTTTTTAGTCATTAGAAGTTGGAAATATTTGGTGTGGATAATGGAGAATCATCAAAAGTCATTACAGTAGTATATTAGGTTAGAAATCAATTGAGTAAACTTGACTTGAAAATATAGAACCATATTTGAATGTTTGTAATATTCATATGAATGATAAATAGATGAATTTTACTTTTTCAAGTTGCAATATTATAGATTACTTGAACAAGAATCATAAGAATTATATTTGAGGGGATTGAACTAATGCAGTCCAGTGTTTGCAAAGTATAAATCAGATTACATGTTTCAGCGGAACTATTTGTTGAAATGCATGTTCATAGTTGCTCATTATTATGTATGAGATATTCTATTGACTATCACAAGTTTGTAGTTCTTTGCATAATTAACTAGAAAACTCCTTGGAAAGATTGAGAAAACAAGTACTGAACAATAGAAAGCCAATTGTTTGACAAAATGTGTGCATTGTCAAACATGTGCAAATTGTTAAAATATCACTCTAACCAATAAGGGATATTATATTTTCAATTTTTCCATCCTTTAAAGAATACTTAACATTCTTAAATATTTTAACATCCACTAATTGTTTTCCAAAATCATTTTCAACACTTCCATGCATACATTCTCCTAAGAATGAAAGATTGTCACAACTAGTGCATTGTCTAAAAATACATGAGCTTAAATAAAATAAGTTCCCATTATATTTCTCACAAAACAAACTTGCTATAAAATCCTTGATTGTTTCAGGTGGCATATTAATACCACATTCCTCATAATCATGTTAGTAAATAAAATGCAATGTATATATCAAAAAACATCACAATAATAACAAAATTTCTCATGCATTTTACAACAAGAGATTTGTTGCTTATTAATTTTGACATACCAAGGTTCATATTTTTCAAATGATCTTTGAATGATGGTATTATTTCTAGATAACATTGAATCATCTAAAAAAAATCTATAAAATTCAATTTGAGTTGTGTATAATAGATTTTTTGGATGAGGATCATGAATTTTGAACCCCACTCTTAATTTCAAAACATCTCTGGCATTATATGATACCCTTGTATTATCATGCTAATATTTTTCAACCAAATATTTGATTTCAATATTCAATTTCATGTCATACTTTGGGAGTTGACCACTAAAGCTCCAACATTGGTTGATTGGATTCTTTTCAATACTTTCTCCTCTTTACCACTCTTACCAATGTTTTCAAATGTATGTTTATAATTTCACTAATGTTGCTTAACATTCTTTTATCAAAAGTTGTTTTATTCACTATAGAAATTTTTATAGCTTAGCATGTTGCATTCTTATCTTTAGATTGAATCTTCTTTCCAATAGACTCAATGGCACTAGCAACAATAGATATAGCATGTTTAAGTGATTCATCAGTTTTTTTGGTTTCACAAAAATGCCTCTTTTTCATTAAATTTCTCATTTTCCACATTCTCATCAATTGCATCATGAGTTGACATTGAAATGATCATTTTTTTTCAATAATTTTTTTTTTGTATAATCTATTGGCATGTGTTCTTATTTGTCTCCAAGAAATCTTACCAAGAAGATTATCCAAAATAGTACTTTCAATTTTCAAATTTTTTTTTCAACACAAGGATTTTCATTTTCAACAAAAAAAGGTTTTCATTTTTACCAACACAAGGATATTCATTTCAAATAACAAAAGGATTTTCATTTTCACCAACACAAGGGATTTTATTTTCAATATTTGTTTTTACTATTACAAGAATGGAAAAGAATGAAGGTTTTGTCATTGATTTCAACTGGTCAATTGGTTATCAACTAGTTGTTGTTGTCATTGATGTCATGGTTTCAGGTTATTGGTTGTTCATGTTGAGGATATTGATAAAATTGTATTGAAGAAAGGTTGTAGGTGTTAAGTGATTTCTCTAGGATTTTATCTGAAATTTACTCCTATGTTTGTGTGGTTCAGATATGTTGTTCATGGTTGTTGGAAGTTGCTATATCCATAATTTTGGCTCCTGATTCATTGTACAGTGCGAGTTATGTTCACTAGTTGTGAACTATGGTTTTTTGTGTTTTGGTTGAATTTTGGGAGAAAAGTTGTTGGTTTGGATTTCTCTTTGTTAAAATATTATGACTTGTGGTTCTAGAATTGAGTTGTTATGATTGTATTGAAGATAATTTTGGTATCTGGAAGGTTCATGCTTAATTGTTCTATGAATTTTACACTGGTTTGGCTAACCTTGTGTTGAACACTATCTTCGAAGTTAATGAAGTGTGTTGGATCTATTTGGGTCCTCACCAAGCATGTGTTTGGGTTTCCCTCATTCTAATTCCACCTTAGGATGTTTCGGCACTGACCTAATTTGAATTTAATGTTGGATGGATAACTTTTGATATGTTTCAAAGTTGAAGATGGTATAAATGTAGGATGAGTTAGTGGTGAAATGATGTATAAAGAGAGATAAGTGCAAAAAAATAGAGCAGATAGATATGATATTGATGCAAATCAGTGAGTGTGTGATGCAAGTGTGGTAGATCAGTATGAAGCCTAAATTTTGAGTTTACTAATGCAGTGAGTTGAAGGTGTACTCTATTATTCATGCATGTCTACAAGTGGTTGAGAAAATTGTGGTGGATTTCTTTGTTGCATTGAGATTGTCTTCTCTCTGTAACATATCTCTTCTATCTTCTTTGTATCTCTATGGTATGAGCCCTCCAAGTTGTTAGCCATGTTGGATACTGAGTCCTAATCTGGACAGTGAGTCCTTATTTCTTAGGCAGTGATCCTTTTGTAATCAGTTTTAATATTCTCTATAGTGTGAGTTAATCCTCATCGTGGTTTTTCACTTATTGAGTTTTCCATGTAAATCTGGTGTTGTTGTGTTTGTGTGATGGTTTTCAATTTATGTTGTTGCACTTAATGTTTAATCATTTAAGTAGTGTTAAGGATTAGTTTTGATGAATGATTTAAAGGTTTAATTTTGCTACAATTGATTCACCCCCTCCCCTCTTAGTTGTCTTATTCAACAATTGGTATCAGAGCTTGGTTCCTTGGTGTAGAGATTAATTGCTTAAAGAAGGTTCAGGATGGCTGGAAAAGTTTCTTATGATTATTCGAGGTTCGATGAACTAATTATGCTATCTAGAAAATATTGATGGAAGAATATCTAGAGTATTATGGATATAATGTGGAGAAAGCTTACAAGAATCCTTACACTCCTCCTGCTAATGGTTCAAGTACGGGTAATGAGATCAAGGCACATGAAGTGAACAATAAGGCGAAGTACATTTTGAAGAACATACTTGTACATTTCAATTTGATTAAGGTTTAAAATATGAAGACTGTTAAGGAAGTCTGGGATTCTTTGGAAAGGGAGCATGAAGGTGATGAAAGGGTCAAAGAGGAAAAGTTATAGAATTTGGAAACACAATTTGAGCTCCTACACATGTCTGAAGATGAGAATATTAAAGCTTATGTACAGAGATTGGATGAGATAGTAGTTGGAATGTGAGGACTTGGTGCTACTGTAGATGAAACAAGGATTGTAAAGAAGATTCTTAGAACTCTCCCTGATGCTTACAGTGAAAAGTTATGTGATATTGAATAGAGTATAGATTACAAGACTTATACTAAAGATCTATTGTTGGGATCTCTGACATCTTATGAGATGAGGAAGCCGAATTTAAGAAATAGATTCAGATTAGAGACTGCCTTTAAGGCTACAAAAGCTGAAGATCTAGATAAATAAAATCTTGATGAAGTAGAGGCTAACTTTGTGAGAATGATGAAGAAATTCTCTGACAAGTATGAAGGTAATTTTCCCTTTAAATGCTTTAGTTGTGGAGAAATAGGTCATTATGTTGCAAAGTGTTTGGAAAGAGCTAAGAGGAATAAACAAAGATATGAGAAAGAAAAGAAAGGTAAGAAGATCAACAGAGCATATGATGTGAATGAGAATGATAGTATATATGATGAGGATTTTGATTATGAAGATCCTAATGACAATGAATGCTTGTTCTTGAATATAAAGGATTAACCTAATTCTTTTAATTTTGAAAAATGGGTGAAGGAATACCCTCCGGAGAAGGAGAAAAATGAAGGTACTATAATCTCTACCCTACATGCTAAATAGGAAAAGAACTATTGGTTTGTTGACAGTGGTTTTTCACATCACATGATTGGTGATAAGAGTAAGTTTTTTAAACTTTAAAAATATGATGGAGGCTTGGTTATGTTTGGAGATGATACTGGTACTAAAATTTGTGGGATAGGTTAAGTAAGTTTTGATGGCAAGCATAATACTGATAATGTCTACTATATTAAGGGCTTAAGGAATAATCTTTTGAGTGTTGGATAGATGTGCAGTAAAGGATATAATCTTATGTTTGAGGATGAGAGATGTGAGATCCAAAAAGGATTTGGAACAGTGATTGTTGTAGGAAAGAAATCTAAATGATATATCTATCAACTTAAAGGTGTTGATGGACGATGATTTATGACTCATATTAATGATAGTTGGTTGTGGCATCAAAGAATGTGTCACATGAATTTTGATAATTTGACAAGGATTAGTGCAGTTCAGGCTGTGAGAGATTTACTAAGGATTATAAATCTTGTCAATGCTAGTTACATGAATTGTCAGTATGGAAAGCAAGCTAGAAGCCATTACATATCAAATGAAAAATCTACAAATGGACTACTAGATTTAATTCATACATATCTTTGAGATCCTACAAGAGTGAGAAGTCTACAAGGTGAAAGGTACTTTATGCTTTTGATTGATGATTATTACAGATATGCATGGGTTACATTTCTTAGAGAGAAATTAGATGCATTAGATAGATTCAAGGCATTCAAAGCTATGGTTGAAAATGAAGTGAATTTGAGGATAAAATGATTAAGGTCTGATAGAGGTGGATAATTCACCTTCCATGAGTTTAATATGTTTTGTGAATTGCATGGAATAAAAAGACAGTTATTTGCTCTAAGAACTCCTCAACAAAATGGAGTTGTTGAAAGAAAGAACAAAAGAGTTCAAGAGGTCACTAGATCAATTATTACTGAGGCAAGTTTACCATAATTTTAATAGAGAGAAGCTATTCATACTACTATTTATGTATTCAATTGAGTTCAAGAAAGAGAAAATAGTTAAAAGACCCCCTATGAGCTATGGTTTGGAAGAATTCCTACTATTAAGTATTTCAAAGTATTTGGAAGCAAATGTTATATCAAAATTGATGCAATAAGTGATGAATGTTTTTTTCTTGGATATTCTACTAAAAGCAAAGCCTACAGATGTTTCAATAAAAGATTGAGAAATATTGTAAAAAGTGAAAATGTCAAGGTTGATGAAACAATGAAGAATTCAATTGATATTGATGGATATGTATTTGATGAACCTAATTGCATAAGAATTGAAGAAATTATAGAAGAACGGGAAAGGGATGAGCAAGAGAAGCAGAATGAAGAAAATGAAAGAGAAGAGGAAGCTTCGATGGTGTCCCCTAAGACACCTAGATATGTGCAAAAGAATCATTTAGAAATTAAAATCTTTGGAGATAAGAAAAAAGGAGTATTCACAAGAAGCAGAGTTGTTACTAAAGTAAATTTGTGTTTATTTTTTGAGATTGAATTGAAGACTGTAAGTGAAGCATGTAAAGATGAACATTGGATGGAAGCTATGAAAGAAGAACTTATGCAGATTGAGAAGAATCAAACATGGGAATTGGTCCCAAGATAGACAAACAAAAACATTATTGGATCAATGTGGGTATTCAAAAATAAGTTGAATGAGAATGGAGAAGTGGTTAGAAAGTGTAGAAACTGAAAAATGTCCTAAATGATATCATACACTTGAAATAGATTTACTAACATCATTTCCTCTTTAAACCCATCTTCTTTTCACTTAATTAATTAAATTGGCCTATCTATTTAATTAATTGCATCATTTTTGTCCATTAACCTAATTCATCCCCCTTTGCACTAACATTTCATCTTATTAAATTAAATAAATCAAAACATTTAATTTAATTCCCTAAGTCATCTTATTTAATTAAATGTCATTTCATCTCTCTCCCCCCCCCATTTATTAAATTATTTAGTAAATATCACTTTATTCCTCCAAATCCCCTAATTGCATGATTAAACCTTGTTTAATTAGCAATTAAACTATTTTTCCTCTAAAAGGGGAATATTCCCATGGAATATTACTTATCCTTTTTTTGCACAATTAAAAATTTCTTTTAATTTGCAAAATACATTTTATCCTCACCCAAATGAATATTCCAAAGAATATTCATATTCCTCCATCATTTGAAAAAGGGATATTTTCACTTAGCTTCTTAAGCAAGTTTTAACCTTTAACCTTTTGAACAAGTTACCTTTGACATGTGTGAGCGGGTCAAAAGTGTGTTTGGAGAAAATGTGAACCCTTGATTAAGTCCCATCATCCATTCCCATCTGTTGATGAGAATCCATGATCCCATGCCTTTCATCTCCTTCATCTTTGGCCATTCATTAATCTTTTCAATCTCAACCCTCCATTTCTCATTTTCTCTCCTATAAATAAAACACTATTTGGAGAAAAATGGATCCATCTTTCAATTGAAAACTTGTGTTGTTGAACTCACTTACATCCACACTCACTTTTTACTCACTTTTATCTTATTTTAGTTTATTTCTAATTGTATAATAGCATAAATCATCCATTAATGACTTTCATGCATCAATCTTAGTTTGTATATGAATTAGGGTTTCCATCTTTTAGCTTAGAGTAGCTTAGAAATTACATAATTAGTTCATTTTTAGTGTAAAATCATGTCAACTTAGCTTTCATCATGTTTAATTTAGCATAAACTAGGTTTTCATCCATTTATCACAATGGTTTCATCAATTATCTTCCATAGAATCGATTGAAATGGGCTTACTAATCATGGGATTGGGAAAGGGTTGTTGTTTCACATCAACACGACACCAATTCCAAAACAAGATAAGTTTCAAATGGTTAGAGTAGGAATTTAACTATTTTTGTAGTTTATAGCTTTTAGTTTCAATTACATGCTAAGTTATATCTTTCCAATTTGAATGATCTTGTTTGGTAGATTGAGGTTTAGTGGACAGATTGTGCATTGATTCATCATGGATCAAGTGTAAACTGACCCACCCTGACATTTCCTCGTCTCACATTCTAGTGCTAAAAGGAGGGAAAATTGTTAATTTAACCATTTTTAGCTCAAATTCCATTTGTTTTCTATTTTGCAGGATACAACAATGTCCAAACTACAAAAAGTGATGCACTTTGAAGAGTGTCGCCATATAGTGACCCTGCTACAATTTGAAAAAACTGACATCGATTAAATGCACTGCTGCCGATTTAAATCTGGCAATGCAGATTTAATATAGAGCTATCAAAAAGTTCAAGCAGCAATGCCCAACTTCACCAAAGCAACACCCCTAAATTTCAAAACACAACGCTACTGTAAACAACGACGTCGGGCCAATTCCCAACACTATCGTGCTCTCTATTTTTGTTGCAGAGCAACGCCCATTTTCACCAAAGCAACGCCCAGACTTCAAACTGTGACACTATTGTGTTCAGCGATGCCCAACTAGCGTAAGAAAATTTACAATTATTTTTCAGCATGTGCTTTAATTTCCTTAATTTATCTGATCATTGATGCGCCTATAACTGTGTTCTGGTTGTTAGAATAATAGGGTTTTGTAGGTTGAAATACATGGAGCTCAAGTGAAGAAAGCATTTCCTTATCTTAAAATTCTATGATTGTAACAAGCGTGATGCTTTGGGGAAATTATAACCCAACTTTTATGCTTTCTAATTTCTACTTTAGGACACGCATTAAATTTCCATTGGGTTTAAAAAGAACGCTCAAATAGGATTAAAATTGAACCCTCATCTCATCATTGTTATTTGGGCTTAAAATTGAATAAGGCAACTTCATATTTCATTTGGTGCTTAAAATGAACTCATCACTACTTTGAGGGGTTAAAATTTACAATTGTTTGTTATGTTTTGTTATTTACAACATTGTTAGTGTATGTGTATGCAATTCTCTCATGCCATTTGGTGATCTTGAGAAACAAAAACATTCCTTAAAACTTTGAATAATCACCTACACCTTTCAATTTGGATCTAAAATTGAACAATCATGCGAGTGTGAAGGAAAGGCATTGTGTGTGTTCCCTCCTAGTGCTTTAGGTGGTCGAACTACAAATGTACTTCTTTGCTATTTTTTATCTTTAGAGGGCCTACCTTGGTGGGAAAAAGTACTCACCCCAAGGGAACAACCCAAGCGGTAATGAGCTAATGCCAAGCTCTTCCAAACGACGATATAAATGTGTGGTTGTAATGAAAATTGTGATCAATGGGAAGTGGTACATGATAGCTCTCCCCCAATATCTTTATGATGTGTAAATACCTTGTTCTAAGGGTTGAGATACCTCTTTATGGAGTTTATCATTACACCCACTAAACTGGAAGCCCTTATTATGAACCCTTGTTTAGAAGCCAAAAATCCTTAATATTTGTTGGTGCAAGAATAGTCGTTCTGAAGTTGCCCCACATTTGTACTATTCAATTATAGAAATAGAAGAAAACCTTTTGATCTTTGAATTTTAAGGATTTTGAGATTTGGTGGTCTTGAGAAGTGTGTGTTGTGGAGGGGAGCCAGTGTCACCAAATCTCTAACTATTTGCATTGTTTAAGTGTTTGGAGAAATCCAAGCGGGGACTCAACAAATATAGCCATTTCAAACCTAGGGTTGTAATGATTGTGAGTCATTTTAATACTTTCCTTGGTTCTAAAATGATACAAAAATAAACATTCACTATCTTAAAAATTTTAAACACTTTGTTTTAAATATGGACGTCTTGAGTTAGCCTTCATATTATTGCTTATCCTAAGGATTTATCCTTAGCGATTTCTAAATATCTTGACATTAATCTCAAATCCATATTCTCCCAAAGACAACATAGGTAATTATAGTTGTAATCTCATAATTTTCATGAAATGGACATTGTGAAAGTTATGATGTTCTTGACATAAACATCTAGTTTGAAAACATAATCAAGACAAGTGTTTGTAAAATCAACTCATTAAGAAAGATAAATTGACAAAATGAACCCCACATGACTATTTGGAGACCGATTGATCCCATTGAACAACCTAATCTTCCAGGTGCTATAATTCAGCCAAACTTTGAAATCATTAACGCAAAACAAACTGATCTCATTAGCAGTTTGAGAAGCTTTACTTTTGAAACAAAAGAAACAAATACCCAGTGGAGAAATGCAGCAACCATTTTAGACGAAGAAGAGGAACAAGCTAATATTAAGGCTGGAGGGCCCACATTACCACCACCCACATGGAAATACGTATCTTCCTTTCTTCCATAAACTTGAAATGATTCTACATGATCTCACATAAAGTTAGGATCCCTAAAATAAATTCCGCAGGTCGTCATTTTAGACTTAGGAATATTAGTCCAAAATCTCTCAAGAAACATCTTTTAAAACTACACAAGAATAGAGACAATTTGGTAGAAAACTTCTACAGACATGTTTCAAGAAACAGTCCAGAACTATATGCATTCTTTTGGAGTCAAAATACTGGTCTTTTCACGATACCAAACTCCTCTAAATGATCCACCGTACAATCAAAATCTATATGGGAAGATCTCCATCCTGTCATTGCAAACATAGGTAACATAGTGCACAATTTAGTAGGAAGTGGGGCTCAATAATTTATCGCAATCGCTACCACTTGTTAAGAAACTTTTATGCTCAAGCTAGGAGAATCTGAACAGGTCTAAACATCCCCATCCATCCTCTCATCTAAATCAAAATTGGTTCTTTAGGATTTGAACATTTTAGAGGTCTAGCATCATTCTCACTACTCTGGTCTTGTCAAAACAAAGGGTCACTTTAAAGTCAACATTGGGTCAAACATCTCACTCACCCCTTCATCAAAATTCATCTTTCACTTCATCCAAATTTGCAAAATTTTGAGTACACCCACTTTGTGAGTTAAACATCAAATCAAACCAACCATCTAACTTGCCTATTGTGTATGTGAAATGCATCCTTTTCCATGCATTTAGACAAGTTAGTTATCATATTTGAACTATTTCATCTTGAAGGTCACAAGTATACCCTAAATATTTCCAAGTTCATAAATATCTTTTGTCCTAACATCAAAACATCAAGCGAAGGTCAAAAATGTTGTTCCACAATGTTTGCAAAGATCACTCTCCACACCACCCATATTTTCATCCCCCACTATCATCATTGCTCCCAAAAGAATTATAGCGTCTCTTTTACCTAGATTTGAGTCAACTAGAGGGTTTAAACATCACAAATCAACTCTTCCATAGGTGACACAAAATTTATGGTAAAGACTATATCACTATTGGAAACAAGCAACACTAAGAGGGGGGGTGAATCAGTGTTGTGCAAAAATTCAACTTAATTGTTCTGTCATTTAACTTACTTAATCATTCAACAAAAGAAACATGCATTGACAGAAAGAAAGTAATCAGAACACAACACCATAACTTTTACGTGGAAACCCTGTTAGGGGAAAAACCACAGTGGATGGCCAATCCACAATATAATATGAGTATACCCAAAATGAAAAGTACAAAATGGGAATGCACTTACATTCAGGCTCACTGCTCAAAAAGGATGGGCTCACTACCCTACAATGATTTGGAATAGATCCAAAAGAATGAACTGATGAAATAGCATTAACAATTCATGATTACAGTTCCAATTAAGCTCTGTAGATAATCTCTTATCCTTCTGACTAATTCAACAATTCTGCTCTGCTCTGCACAACTCGCTCTACAAAAATCTTAATGCACAAGTGAAACTATGCATAATCGCCTAATCATTGTCCCTGATGATTGCAACACACCACCACACTTCCTTTTTCATATGTCAAATGATATATCAAATCTCTTATATATATCTGCATCTAGAAATCAAGTCGCTATAGGTCGGCCTTAATAAAACTTGGAAATATTATCAATTGTTGGCCCAAATCATGAACAATTTTGATGTGCACCCAAAAAAGTCAGCTAGACTATAGCTAAGACCCATAATTAAATATTTGAACATAAAAATATTTTAAATAATTTCACTTTACACATCCACAATGTGCCACATTCACTGAGTTGGCTACAACAAGCAAATAGACAGAAAACATCCTACCGGACCTCCAAGCTCGTACTGCAACTAATGCAACACCACAAAATTTAGTAATAAGATAATATACATGCTCAACAAGGAATCCCAAGGGTCCACAACACAAAATGATGATCCGGTGAAGTAGACAGATTAACTAACTGACTGGATACCCTATTCTTCAAGTATTTTTTCGGTAACACAGTATTCCACTTTATCTACCAGTATGACTAGATACATATCTGTGGATCATGTAGATGACTTCAGTTGCCATCAATGACAACACTAGAATCCATAAGCCAACAATCTCCCCCTTTGGCATTGATGGCAACACTTAGTGAAAAATGACTAAGTGTCGAAACTAGTAAGTACACTGCCAAAATTAAGAATACTGCTCCCCCTAAGAATATCAAGGAATTTTTCACTGCACTCTCTCCCCATTTGACATCAATGACAAAATTAGGGAATCCAAAATTGCAAAAATTTTGAGACTTAAAAAAAATTGAAGACATCTGCAAAGTTATTCTTTAGTCCAATTAAGTTTGATTCCCAGACACTTCTCAAACTCTCCAAAATGGTTATATGACCAAAAATTAGATATGACAAAGTTTTTGTTGCTTCGAGACTTACCGGATTAGGAGCAACCATAGCATCTTTAGCTTCTTTTAGAGCATTCACCATTATCTCAATCTTTGGACTTATTAGTCCCCTGATTTCACATTCTCTACCAATAATCCTTTCATTTTCAAGTTTTAGGCTCTTTATTTGGTTGAGCAAAGAAATTTCCTATCTTTCTTGTTTACAAACACTAAAGGCTAATGGTTCAAAAGTATTGGAAATAGTGACCAGCTGTTGTTCAATGTCTTTCACCTTATCTCATTTGCTTCAATAAATTTTGACAATACCAAGCAAGATTTGTACATTTTTCCTCCTTCAAACATAGTACCTTGAATATTTTTTATGCAAGTGCCTAACAAAGCTTTGTCTTTGGCAATTAATTCATTTAGGCTACCAACTCTCTTATCCTTGAACTCCTTTTTGACTTTAACCAAAGTTGTTTTCTCAAAAGATTCAAAATGAGAATCTACAAAATTTATTAGCTTCTTTAACTCACCAGAGGAGGAACCTGATGGGTCCAAAACATAGGTAGGAATTAATTTATGTAAAACTCCAGATGCAAGCTTTATCAGTTCACTGTCCTCTATGTGAGATTTTAGTATCCTTTCATTGGCTTTGGCTTGAGCAATTTTAGTGACCTTCATCATCTGAATTGGAGACAGAGTGGATAGGTTAATTGAGCTTTCATCTAACTCAAGATCTAACTCTTCCTGTTGCTCCAATAGAGATTCCTTCACTTCCTCTATTCTGATTTCTTGATCCTTTTCCTTTTCAACCTTGGATTCTACTTCAGGATTGACTTTAGGCATTTCAGCTTCTTCAGTATGCACCTCTTTTTCCTCAAATAACACCTCAACAGGGACCTTAGTTACCACAGGTGTCTCTATATTTTCCACACCAAGAGAAGTCAAAATATCCTCAAATTCTAGAGGATCAAACACATTCATGTTCTCCTTATTCACATTTTCTTCTTCTAATTCACTTACCTCCACATTCACTTTCTCATTTCTTAAACATTTTAGTATTGATTTCCTCAATGTTAATCTTATCCCTTGACAAAATTTCTTCCAAAATTTCCTTAGTTTCACTGACAACAATGTCAGTTTCACCAATCATGAGTTTATTTATTCTTGTTTTTCTCTCAAATTCCCTTTTAGCTTTTTCAAGGAATAAATCCATTTCTTCAATTGTCATTTCGGGCACAAATCGGCTAGAACTCTCTTCCTTATATTTTCTTCTTTTGATAAGGCACTCAACCTCCTAGACTCCAAAGCATTATATAGACTTGTAGGCAATCCAAACATGATTTCAACAAGAGCTTTACTAAAAACATTCATATGCTTTATTGTTGCTTCTTCAAGAATTCTCTTACCAGATTCATCAAAGGTCTCATACCAATCATAGAGTGGCTTGATATTTCCATCTTTTACTACTACATTCTCAACTTCCTCAATAGACATACTGGGCTTGTCAATTTTGGCCTTTTTCTTTGCTTCTTCTCCTTTGCTAGAAGATTTTCTTTTATTCAATTTGACAGCCTGTGTACTAGTAGCCTTTATCTCCCTTACTACTTCTTTTGAGTCAATTTCTTCCTCTTCATCTGCAGACATAGCTTTGTAAGATCTTGTGCTTTTATTCTTCTTTCTTTTTCTAGAAGCCTTGACTTGATTTGACTAAGCTACAGAGGAACTTCTAGTGTGAGCAGGAGATGTTCCTGGACCAGCTAATTTTTCCTTTTCTTTCTTCTTAGCTGCTTCAACTTCATCTCTTTTCCTTCTCACCTCTTTTAGTTTATGCACAGGAATGCCTATACTCTCTGCCAAAGCTTCTGTCTATTTTCTTACCCTTCTGACTATCATGGGATTTTTCAATTCTGAATGAACCTACAAGATTTTCTCTATGTAAGTACCAAACCTTTCTTCTCCCTGATCAAGTGGTGAATTTAGCAGGTGTTCTACATACATCCTCAAAATTTTCTCATCTACTTCATAACCCGTAGGCATGATCCAACTATTCTAGCATCAGCAGTTTCCATATGGCACTGGTCAATGTCTACCATGAAGCAAATAGTGTCTTTGTACTATTCCACTATTGTGGCAGGAATTCTTTCTCTGGCGTGCATCAAATTCTAAAAACTTTTAAAGTATCCCCAAAGGATTGTATTGCGAGTTTGTCGATCACCCAGTCCACATAACATATTCCATATCTGAGCAACTACCGACATATCATTATGCCATTAAACTTTACCAACTCCCGATACCTCACCCGAGAAGTAGAAAAACAAACATATCAGCAAGTTACCATAATTGAATGTGTTCTTATCCTTTTTTATTTTTCCCAAATTCTCCAATAACTGGCTTCTCAGTAGTTCACATAAATCATAGTCTACATTCTATTTGACCATTTCATATGTTGTGTAGATAGTTGTGTCGGATATTGAATTCTCCTGGCTTGAGTGATAAATCTTATAGCCGATAACCATTGATGCAAATTTTACATCCACCGTGGCAATATCATTTATCATCATTGCTCTTTTGTCCCATTGTGAGCCTATCGCTTCAGTAACCTTATCATTCTTCACAGACTTCAAAACTAGAAGTCTACCGGTGGAATTTAGTCTTGTGACTGCACATATAGCTTCTTTTGTGATTTTGAATGGCACATCCAACCACATGAATTCATCATGGACACGACTCAACATATATCAAACCCATTCATCTTCTTCAAATATAGGGAATTTCACAAATTGCACAAATTTCTTATCTTCTAGGATTTTAAATTCCGGTTTCATAGTATAATCTTCTTGAATTATATGATGAGAGTACAAATCCATCAAATGAGAGGTTCCCAAATCTTCAATGTTTGCATGCACATAAGCCCTAATATCCTCAATATGTAGGACTCCGTACGACACGGATGAAAATGCACCTAAGGGCTCTGTATCTATGGACTTATACATATGCCATTTGAACTTTGGACACGGCCTATCCTTAACTTCGACTATCAAAGGAGTAGACATGATTGCAGTCACACAAATTTATAGGTTTTCAATAAATACCTTTCAGGGACAAAAATAGAATTTGATTGCAAATTCTCCTTTATGCTTGAGTCTCTCCACAGATTCACAATGATCACTTCAGAGCTCTCCAAACTGCTTTTCTCCAAATGCAATATGACAAATGAGGGTTGAAGTCATTCCTTTTATTGTCCACATACCTAACTCCTTTATTTTTCAATAAATTCCCTTGCCCTAATTCATCTAGTTTTCTTCCTTTCAGGCACCGAGATAGATGACTCTTATACAGATCTCCAATATTCTTCACTAATGCTTCTAACTGGTCAAACAAAATCTAAAAACTATCAATTCTCCTACTAGACATATCTGAATTCTAGTATCATTCACCTGCAAGAGGGGGTTTAAGAGTTTTTATTGATAGCTCCCCCTATGCCAGAGACCTAAAATTAATTCCCTAAGGAATTTCCAGAAGTTGCTTCTGGTGCAGGTCCATTTCCTTCTATAGAGGGATTCTTCTTCACCCATTTCTTCTACATTTGCTTCTTGATCTCATCAGTAGTGACTTTTCCTTTTCCTTTAACATCCTATTGCATGTTTTGTTTTACTGGGCCTCTTCTGTTCCAGCAGAATCTGGAAATGTGGCCAAATTTGTTGCAGTTGTGGCACACAACATTTCTCTATCCAGGCCAACTGTTCCACTGACTTTGTCTTGATCTGCATTGGTTAGCAATATGTCCAAATCTATTGCATGCATAGCATCTAACATTTCTATGAAAGTTGTTCATCATAATTTTGCATTCACTTGACTTATGACCATACTTATAGCAATTAAAACACTGACTTGGGAATGATGGTCTACTTGTATTCATTCTACTCCTACACTGAGAAGCCATATGACCAAATTTGTTGCAAACATAACAATAGCCATTAAATCTTTGAGCATTCGGTTGCCTTGTCGGATCTCTTATGGCTCCTTTCATCTAACTTCCTTATCTGAATCTTCCTTTTCTGGAATTCCTTTATCCAGAGTTCCTTTGTCCAAATCTAGAACTTTCTCCTTCTTCATATCCAAGACCTCGCCTGTCACCATCAGTCCTCTATCCTTTGATTATTTCATCAAGTTTGGTTGAGCTTGCTTTGGATTTTTCTTTATACTCATTTGTAGTGACAAGTTCATCTTTGAGATCATCAAGTTGCTTTTTAAGCACTTCTTCATTGTTCTTGGATTGCTCCAATTCATTATCTATTCGGTTGCATTGAACATACTTTTCTTTCAAAGACTGTGCAAGATTTTTCTTCATTCTTCTTCCTATCCTCAGTCTCCTTGGTCATTTTCATCATGATAAATTCCATCTCTCGCTTCAAGGAAACATTCTCTTTGGAAAACTTTTCACATTCTTTTGTTTTCTCTTTTATATCCAAACTTATTTGTTCATCTTCCATGCTTTTTTTCTTCTATTTGAGCTGACCACATAATTCATTTCTTTTCTCCCTTGATTCATTGATCTTTTCTTTTAGTGAATGAATGAACTTTTCTACATTCTCAATATTTTCTTGCAGTTCCTGGTTCTCAGATTTTATCTAGTCAAGATTATCTAGGGCCACCATAAGTTGCTATTGAAGACTACTTGTATCTATTGAGAAACACTTTCCAAGATCTCTGTAAGACTTCTTTCGAGGAACTAGCTCTGATACCAATTGTTGGAAACAAGCAACACTGAGAGGGGGGTGAATCAGTGTTGTGCAAAAATTCAACTTAATTTTTCTGTCATTTAACTTAATCATTCAACAAAAGAAACATGCATCGATAGAAAGAAAGTAATCACAACACAACACCAAAATTTTTACGTGGAAACCCTATTAGGGGAAAAACCACAGTGGATGGCCAATCCATAATATAATATGAGTATACCCAAAATGAAAAGTACAAAATGGGAATGCACTTGCATTCAAGCTCACTTCCTAGAGCCCACTACTCAAAAAGGATGGGCTCACTTCCCTACAATGACTTGGAATAGATCCAAAAGAATGAACTGATGAAATAGCATCAACAATGCCTAACTACAGTTCCAATTAAGCTCTATAGATAATCTCTTGTCCTTCTGACTAATTCAACAATTTTGCTCTGCTCTGCACAACTCGCTCTGCAAAAATATTAATGCACATTTGAAACTGTGCATAATCACCTAATCGCTATCCTTGATGATCACAACACACCACCACACTTCCTTTTTCATATATCAAATGATATATCGAATCTCTTATATATATTCACATCTAGAAATCAAGTCGCTATAGGTTGGCCTTAATAAAACTTGGAAATATTATCAATTGTCGGCCCAAATCATGAACAATTTTGATGCGCACCCAAACAAGTTGGCTAGACTATAGCTAGGACCCATAATTAAATATTTGAACATAAAAACATTTTAAATAATTTCATTTTACACATCCACAACGTGCCACATCCACTGAGTCAACTACAATGAGCAAATAGACAGATAACATCCTATCAGACCTCCAAGCTTGTACTGCAACTAATGCAACACAACAAAATTCAGTAATAAGATAATATACATGCTCAACAAGCAATCCCATGGGTCCACAACACAAAATGATGATCTGGTGAACTAGATAGATTAACTAACTGATCGAATACCCTATTCTTCAAGTATTATGTCGGTAACACACAGTATTTCACTTTATCTGCCGGTATGACTAGATACTATAGACATGGAAAATATACCAACATACTTGATCTTGATTACTAACACCATTTCATCCTAAATCATCTCGCAGTCTAACCATTTAATTGAATACCCTTATTTGATTAAATTCATCAATTTTCCTCTCTTAATTAAATGAATCATTTTATCTAATTAAGTCTTTCTCTCGTTAATTAAATCAATCTATCTGATCTAATTAACCATATGTCCATATTTAATTAAATAATTCCCTTTATTTTATTAAATCTCTAAATTCCATTGATTTAAACAAATTAAACCTTGTTTAATTTAAGCTAACATTCATCTTCTTTAGTTAAATAAAAAAAAACAAAATATTTATTTAACTAAGTCTAAAATCACATTCCTATCATTTTGATTTAAATAAATCCATATATCTAAGTCAAAATTGTCACATCTCCTAAATCCCTCATTAAATTAATTAACCTTGATTGATTTAATCCCAATGCAAGTCCCATCCTCTAGCTTTTGCCACTTGCACATGAAAATAGATTTAATTCATTTATTAAATCTCTATTTTCTCTCAACATGGCATAATGGAGGAATATTCTCTCAAATTTGAATTCAAAATCCAAGTGGACTTTTTCCTTCCAACAAGGCATTTACTTCACCTAATAAGTCCTTTTTTCTTGAGCCAAGTGGCATTTAAGGCATTTCATTTCCCTCTTACATGTCATTTCACCATTTTCAAATATCACCTAATTGCATTTTTGGGCACATTCATCAAAATGTGCACATCCTCCATCCATTCACATTTGGACAAGTGGCACCTTGCCATTGGATGAATGTTAGTCCCACATTGCTTCATTTTGGGCATTTCTCCAACTTTTCATTCTATAAATAAGAGGCTTCTTTCCTCATTTTAGCATCCACAATTTAAGCAAACTTACTATACTCAAATCCATACTCAAGCATTAGCATTTTTATCAATTTCATCAAAGCATAGCTAGGTTATTGCAGGTTTTCATCATGGAGCACCATTGAATCAATCACCAAGTGGATCATTCTTCATCACTCATCATCAAATTACATCGTTGGAGTTGGGAAAGGGCCAATTTTCACATCAAATTGGCACCAATTCCCCCAAGAGATTAAGAGTTTTATTTGCATTTGAATAGGATTTGATATCTTTGGTTTATGCTTGTTTATGTTCTTCATTACATTTCATTTCCTTTGCAATTCAAATGGATTTCTTGGCGAATCATGATACTAACTTGCATTTTGATCTAATATAGTGTTTATTTGATGTGTTCATGCAGGTTTGGAATCTTGGTTCACATTTTG
>VDFB02000008.1:8582655-8609024 GCA_007258455.2 Sequoia sempervirens | reverse complement strand
CTTGACCCACAACCACGGTCCTGGTGCGAACTGCTTCACGATCGGCGATTTGTCCACACGCTCAAGAAAACCTGCTCTGATACCACTTGATGAGGGCATAGCCCGAGACACAAAAAATAACCCACAAACAAGAGAATAATTTTATTATTCAGAAAATGGAGCTTCTTACATGTAGAGGATCTCAAATCCCCAAGTTCTACAACACATGCAAGTTATTGAAAGCTACAAAATAACCCTTTCGCAATATGCGAGCTTGTCCCCAAAAAGTTACCCAAAAATTAGAAACTCGCCCATAAATAGAGCTCCTCATTAGTTTGGAGCCAAAACAACATTCAAATTTGAGTTTAGGTGGTTTGGCACCAAAATTTACAACATGAAGTTCAAATTTTAAAAGAGCATTTGCAATTGTATCTTCTAGAAAGTGCGCTAACTTCCTGGGGCCATAACTTTTGATCTAGGACTTTGATTCACAAACTGTTTGAACCGTTGGAAAGGTCTCGAAGTCAATAACGCGCTCAAAATCCGCTACGCTGATTTTGTCAAGTTTCGGGGCCATTCCGGGAACTCTAAGTGCCTCAAATCTAACTCGAAAGATTTTCAGGTGTAAATCTGGGAAATTAAAACTGCAATATCTTTCAACCCAGGAACAAAAAATAAAAACCATAAATTGGGAATTTCATTATGACGAAAAGGGTATCTAAAAATGTAAAAAACATCTAAAAACCGAGAAACTTGAAATTTAACTATTTTTGGGTGATGCAAGATTGCCCTTACACCACTAGATGCTCCTGCATCAACTTTTATTGTATGTTTTATGATGTATGGATACATTATGATTATGATGTGATGTGATATAGATTATGGATATGTATGATGTATGTAAATGAAATGATATGTATGATCTCCTTCTGATACACAAATGTGATATGTATGCAATGAGATGTATACTTAATAATTTATGGATGTAGGATGGTACTCTATGGTTATGATATGTGATGCTTATATGAATGCATGTATGATTCTTTATGATGGGATGCTATCTATGTTTTTGTATTTTCCAATTCAATACAGATGACCTAATATGCTTATGATGATGCCTATGATGCTCTAACATGATTATGTATGTAGGATATTTTTGTGTGTCACAGGATGCCATTAGGATGGGAATAGAAGAAATGTTAGCATGGAGGGAATGGATGTTAGCATGTAGTTAGCCAAAATGGAGAAGGATTTGATAATTTCCTTCTTGTATGTTTAACATCATTGGGTGTTAAAATTATGGAAAATGGATAATAAAAACCTGTATGACATAGACCAAGGTGTGCAATGTTATCCCTTTGTGGAAATAGACATTTAACAAACAAGGAGTGCCATGACTCATACTAAGGACCAAGTTGCCCCAGTCTTTTTGTCAAGATAAACCACAAGAAACAACAAAAAAGAAAAAGAGGCCATGATCCATCATCGCTCCTCTAAATCCTCCTTGGTACATCCTCAAGGTGCATAGTAACATGACCAAAGACAAATAAAAAAGATAAGACCAACTAGACCAACATAGTAAAAAAAATCTAGATCCTTTTCCACAAAGATAGTGTTTGCTGAGAGGGTTGATAAGGTTGATTGATTAATTGGCTGGAAAAATTAATTGATTGATAAGATTGGTTGATTGATTTACTAATTGAAAATGCTTGGTTTTAGGAAAGGAAACATGTTGTATAAGAAATCAAGTCTACTTTTGACCATGTAACCAATTGTATAAGGCAAATGATAAGGTTGACAAATGAAAATGTTTGACTTTAGGAAGGATACATCATGTATAAGACAAATGATAGGATTGGGTCTGGTTTCAAGAAATAAGGAAATTCGTACAAGATGTCGATTCTAGTTTTGACATGCCATATATTGTGTAAGACCATTGACTTGGTAGATATTGATGATTAGGAAATTGATCAGTTTAGATTGAAGACTAGTTAGATAGTTAATCTGTTATTTTGTAACTTGGTTGTGGTTCATTTATTTGTTTGTGTGTGATCAAAGTGTCATCTTTAGCAAGGGAAAACCTATTATAGGACATAAGACAATGGACCAAGATAGACCTGACAAACCCTAAGGGACTGACCAAGTGCCTCAGGGGCTCATCGAAGATGGCCTTGCCTATGTTATACACACAAAGGCATTGTAGTTCAATTAACTTTGACCATAGATAACTCATTATTATGATGGGAATCATGATTGAACCAACTTGACAAACCCTAAGGGAATGACCTAGTGTCTCGGGGGCTCATCAATGATGGTTTTGCCTACGTAACATGGGTAGAGATATCATAGTTTGACCCTTGGAATGACATAAAAATTGACTTTGTTTTTGTATTTTTTGATGTTTTATGATTTTTTTGGGATTTTGATATTTTTTGATTTTTGATTTTTGATATGTTTTTTCTTTTTTGGATTTTTGATGTTTTGAAAACTGATACCATGTTTAGGATCCTATAAAGATGCAAGTCAAGGAATTTCTTGCATTCAAGTATAGGACCAACTTATTATGGGCGAAGGGATTGATGAATGACAATGTATCATCGGTGGGTGTGAAAAGTGCAGGACACAAAATGTCAATAGTTCTCAGACCATGAGAAGGATGAAAAAGTTCTATTATGATAAGCGAAGGATGGGTGGATGGGGGTGGAAAACTAGATAGAATTATAGTAGATGATAGAGAAAATACTGACTACACATGGCACTTGTTTTCCAAGTTTTCACCATGGTACTTATCCAAAGAACCACTTAAGTGGTTTTCACTATTCAACAAATTATTTCTTTTACTATTTTTTTTATTTTTTTGGTGTCACCAAGATACCTGTTTGCTAGGTTTTCATCAAGGTGAATTTTTTTTTGAATTTTTTTATTTTTTTGTATTTTTTAACTTTTTGACAAGATTCTCTAAAATCTAGGTATAGTACCTACAAAGGAGCATGTTGTTGATAGGCTCTAGGAATGGTTCACCTTTAGGTGTAGAAATATGATAAGAACAAGATCCATATGTTGTTGTTATGGTGTAAGGACCCAGCCAATTAGGCTCAATATTTCCAAGCTTTTCTTGATCCATTTGATTCTTAGGATTCTTTTTCAAGACCAAGTCATCAATGTCAAAATGCCTGACTCAAAATTTCTTATTATAGTTGTGAAGAATGCGGTTCTATTATGCCTATGAATGGACAAGGCATTCTTTCTCTTTTCATCCAATAGCTCTAGCTCATGCAAAGGGGATATATGATAATCTTATTCATCAATAAACTATTACATAGATACCATCAAGGATGCTAACTCGACCTCAATGGGAAGAATGGATTTGGATCCAAAGCTAAAGGAATATAGAGTGGCTCTCATGGGAGTGTAGATGCTAGTATGATAGGTCCATAATGCAAGATTAAGTTGGATGTGCCAGTCACGACTAGCATCATAAATAATCTTCTTTAAGATTTTAAGGATGGTCTTATTAAATTCCTCAACTTAACCATTTCTCTGGGGGTAGTATGGAGTGGCAAAATGATGTTGGATATGGAATCTCTTGCATAATTCACAGGCATCCTGATTTTTGAAGGGATGAATATTATCCGTGACGATGGATTGGGGAACACCATACTAGCATATGATGTAGTTAAGTATGAACTTGGATATTTTCTTATCGGTAATGTAGGTCATCAAAATGGATTTGATCCATTTAGTGAAGTACTCAGTTGCAACAAGGATAAATTTATGACCATTAGCAGAGGTAGGATGAATGTTTCCCATTAGGTCGAGTCCCCATTGAGATAATGGACAAGGTGATGTAAGTGGATGAAGTTATTGAGTAGGTGCATGCACAATATCTCCATGTGTTGGACATTGGTTAGATTTCTTTACAAAGTAGTAAGCATCATGTTCCATAGTAGGCAAATAGTACCCCATTCACATAAGATTCTTTTCTAGTGTAGGAGCAGTAGAGTGAGCTCCACATATACCATTTTGTACCTCTTGTAAGATCATTTGTGATTCATCTAAATTGAGACATATTAGGAGGGTGCTATCTAGGCTATAACAATACAAGATATCATTGATGATGACATATTTGGAGGCTTGTAAAATAAAGGTCTTGTGTTGGTTAGTGAAGAATTCAGGAGGGATAATTTGGTCATGTAGGTAGTTATAAAAGTCTTTGTACCAAGGAGATTCAAGACCAACACATTCACACATGAGTTCAAATTCAGGGACATCAAATGCAGGGATCAACAACTGTTCAAACAAGAACTCATACTGTGAGGTGTTGCTAGGAATATACAAGAGAGATCCAGTGGTTTCCATTGCATCAAATTCTTTGTTCTAAATCCTCATATTTTTTTTCAAAATAAATAACATTGAAGTACAACTTAAAACTATCGACCATGCATTTGTAAGGAGTGAGCTTCTTATCTTTTGTATCATAGTCATCATTAACCTAATGGATAACCAACTGGTAGTCACCATAGACTTGAAGATCCTTGATTTTCCAATTGATATCCAATCAAAGTCTTGTCAACAATGCTTCATATTCAGCCATGTTATTTGTACATGAGAATGCTATTCTGTATGACTTAGGTATTGAGTCCCCTTGAGGTGTGATAAAGAGAATACCAACTCCTGAACCATGATTTGTATAAAACCCATCAAAGTGAAATTTCCATGTCATGGGAGTTTCTATTGTGAAGATGGATTCATCTAGAAAGTCAGACACCAGAGGATGATCTTCTATCATTAGTGTATCTGCAAGTTGATAAACTATCACTTGTCCTTTTATTGCCTTATGATCAACATATCTATGTCATATTCACTCAATATCACGACCCACTTTGCTATCCAACCTGTTAAAGTGGATTTTATCAATATATATTTCAAAGGATCAATATTAGCTATCAATTTTATTTTATGGTTCAACATATAATGTCTAAGCTTTTGTGTGGTGAAAACAACTGCATGGTATGCTCGTTCAATGGGGTTGTAATTAAGCTCATATCCTACAAGAGTACAACTAATTTAATAGATAGATCTCTCCTTTCCATCATTGTCATTCTATGCTAATAATTGCCCTAGTATTGATGTGGTGGTTGATATGCATAATATTAGGTGTCTACCATCAATGGAAGGCATGAGAACTGGAGGAGTCAATAGATAATCCTTTATTTGTTGAAATTCTTCCTAACAATGTTTAGTCCATATGAATGTGACTCCTTTGCATAACAAGTGTTGAAATGGGTGACATTTATCTACTAACTAAGCAATGAACCTTCGGATTGACTACAATCTCCCTTGTAAAGTTTGTAATTGACTTATGTTGGTTTGTGGAGACATATCCATAATTACTTTTACTTTTACATGATAAAATTCAATACCTCTACGAGAGATAATATACCCAAATATTTTTCCTAATTGGACCCCAAAAACACCCTTCTTCAAATTTAGCCTGACCTTATATTCTTCTAGCATTCTAAAAATATTTTCTAACACTACCAAATGTTAGTTCTTGCTAAGGATTTTTCCAATAAGTCATCAACATATTCCTCCACAAGTGTATGCATATAAACATGAAAGATGGTGGTCATAGCTCTTTGATACGTTGCTTCAACATTCTTAAGACCAAATTGCATAAAATTCCAATGAAAGGTACCCCATATGTAGGTGAAAGCTATTTTATGTTGATCCTTAGGGGCGATTTTGATCTGATTATATTTAGAAAAACTATCCATAAGTGATAGCATCTCATATCCCGTTGTGAGGTCTACTATGATGTTAATATTAGGCAATGGGAAATCATATTTAGGAAAAGCTTTGTTTATATCTCTAAAATCCATACACACTTTGATTGCACTAGTTGGTTTAGTGACAAGAACAAGATTTGATTTCCATTATATATATTATATGGGCCAAATAAAACCAACATCCAAAAGTTTCTTCCATTCAACCTTTACTAAGAGTGTGATTTGTGGGTGCGTTTTCCTCAATTTTTGCTTGATAGGCTTAGCATTTGGAATCAACAGTAAATGAAGTAGAAAAAGTTTAGGGTCCAACCTAGGCATATCAATATATGACCACAAAAAATTGATTTGTCTCTCTGAAAAGCATGTAGTGAACTTTGATTTTTCTTTAGTTGTTAAAGATAATACAAGTTGAATGATTCTAGGATTGTCTTTTGTCCCAAGATTGACCTCTTCTAATTCTTTGACGAGCAATGGTGATCTCTCTTAGTCAATGTGGAGACTACCCAACCCTCCATCCTTAGGCACCTCAAAGAGGTTTTCACCTTCAGATACGTCCTTTATTTTTACTTTTTCTTGGTCTAAAGGTTCCTTTCGATTTTCACCTGAAGACATATTATTTTTATTTTTATTTTTCTCATTTTTGTGACTAGAGGGAGGAGAAAACTCTCCAAAGTATGTTGCATTATCAAGCTCTATGATGAATCCAACTTTATGATCCCCACTTGGTATTCCTTCTCAAAGTCCCATGAACTCAGCGATTGCTTTATCATTCTTGATGTGTCTAAATTCGATGGTCCTTGTTGATCCCAATCTATTAGTTGTAGGTAAATGAGGGGTAAGACATCATCGATATTGTCAATGATCAATGAGTAGGTAGATATGGTGAAAATAGAGGTATTTTCAAGATCCCAAAAGGAATCAATCCGTATATTGATGTCCATGATATTGGTTGGGGAGGATGATAAGTCAAACTATTGAAAGAGCTCAACTAGGTCATATTCACTAGATGTGTAGGAATCCCATTCCCACTCATTAGAGTCAGTTTCGGTATAGTATTCCTCAAATGTCTTGATTTCATTTGAAACATTAATGCTCTCACTTGAAAGCAACTTAGTACTAGGAGGACTCACTTTTGATGATACATACCCTAACCTAATGTTCTTTGGTAATCGAGAAGGCATAATTATTTCTATCATTCCATGTTTGTTTAGACCAAGAACACTATGTCCATCATATCCTTGTTGCTTCATGATCTAGAACCCTTTTGGATATTGCTCAACTGGTAACTTCTTAGGCTCAATGTCTTCTTCATATTTATAAATCCATGTAGAAATATCCTTGCCTATAGACTCTTTGCTCAATTCTCCCCACTTAGTGAAAGTAGTGAGAGGGTCGTGGATGATTATTTTAGGCTCTCTTTGAATAGGATGAGGTTTTCCATAAGACTTTGGTGATGTAGGAAGCTTTCCCACACAAAATAGGCTCTCCATGTTATATTTTCCACATCCCTTGTCATGGATTTGGACCTTAGGTTTGGAAGGTGTGGTGAATGGAGTGGATAATATGACCAAGGAAGATGGATCAATGTAATGTGATGAGGAAAAAGATGAAACTTCTTGATTAATAGGCACTTGATATTCAGTAGTCCCTCTTAGATTACTACAATATTGGAAGGGATCAATATCACCTAGTATGGTAACTTCAATGCAAAATTGTGGGGAAAATTTAGGCATTGGTGGTATGTGGAAGGTATGGATCTCATGGAATGAATCCATGAGTGACCAAGGAGGATATTATATGGTAAGTCCCATGACTTGGAATATTATGTTCTGAGTTGTAGACCCAACCCTCACGGGAAGCATAATTATACCTTCGGATGAGTGGTCAACATCATTAGAAGCCTTGATAATTATTTTCTTAGATTCATCTATACAAGATTCATAGAATCCTAGTGTTGTTGATAATGATTTTATGTTTATTAATATAGACCTCAAGGTGCAAGGGATCATTATGATTTGGTTTATGCACATAAAGGTCTTGTTTAGAGAACTTGACATGACGAGAGGTGGCTAGGTATCTCATCATGGCCTGAAATTTGGTTGAAATTTAGGTCAGTGGGCATAAATGTATCTTGCAAGGCTTTATCTAGAATGGCCTTATGCTTAGGGGATATGCAAAGTAGTTCAAGAATGGATATTCGTGTAGGAGTCTTTCCTAGATGATCTAGGAGGTTATATTGGCTTTTCAATTGTAGATTATAGGTAGCCCCTTGTAGGGCCACCTTAGATCTACGTGTGGTAATGACACATTCTAAACTTTTAGTGATGGTGATAGTAGAAACATGATTATCAAGAGCTCGAATGTGATTAATGGTATAGTCATGCACAACATTGGTATAATTAGCATTGTTATTGTTCCATGAACTAGAGGCCTTCCCTTTTTCATGGTCTTGCAGGGGAGTTTTAAATATGGTGTGATTAGCATTGGTCTCACCTTGTGAATGATCCATTGATATGTTACCTTGATTAATAAGGTCTTGGATGAGGTTCTTGAGTGTCCAACATGATGATGTTTTATGTCTTTTTCCATGATGGTATTCACATAATTCATTTTCATTCCACCAATTTGGTTTAACCAATGGTGGTTCGTATGTTTTTAGGTTTGGAAGTTGAATGATGTTTGACTGTAAAATTTTCTTCAAAATTGACTCAATGGGTTCCACTAAGGGTGTGTATGTTCTTTTGGGAATGTTCACTCATGAGGGACCTCTGCATTGTTGCCTATTTTGGACTACATTTATTGTCTGATCATGGCTAGATGTTGGTGTGATGTGGATGGACCTTTAAGGTGAATGGTGGGGTGGAATTTGTTCACCACTTTAGGTTCCACTACCCCATAATTGGTGACATTCTTATTTTGAGACCAAAACTTTCCTTTGTCACTAAGAGTGTTTGGGATTTCTTTGAAAATTTTGACTAGTCCTTTTTCCACAAGAGATTTCTCAATAAAGACCCCTTTTTCAATGACATCCTCAAAGGCGGTGCAACATTGGATTTGAATTTAAATCATCAATTCTACATTAATGATTTATATAGAAATGGGAACCAACTATTTTTTGGGTATGTGACAAGGACATTTGCTAGACATGCTTCACCATCTTTGATAGAATGATGTGAGTGACTCCCCCTCTTTTTGTTTGGTCATGAAAAATTTTTCTAGGGTCATTTCACTTTCTATTTTGTAGGAAAAGTGTGTAATGAACATGTCAGCCAATTCACCCCATGTTCGTATCCCAGAAGGAAGGCGTGCAAACCATTCTAGAGCCTACCCTAAAGGGCTTCGTCAAAATATTCTCATCAAATATGTGGGCTCAAAAGCAATGTCCATACATGTCATGTTAAACTATCATATGTGTTCAACTAGATCCCATTTCCCTTTGTACTTGTTAAAATTTGGAGCATTGAAGTGTGGGGGGAAAAGTGGCACGTATATACTTCTAATCAAAAGGATAATGCCACAATTCCTCCATTGAGTATGTCTTCTTGGTTGTCCCCAATTGTATGTTC
Source organism: Sequoia sempervirens (assembly GCA_007258455.2). NCBI lineage: Eukaryota > Viridiplantae > Streptophyta > Pinopsida > Cupressales > Cupressaceae > Sequoia > Sequoia sempervirens. The sequence continues at coordinate 8,599,690 of VDFB02000008.1, read as the reverse complement.
ACCATTTCTTGTTTTATTGCTTGCATCTATTGCATCAAGGCATCAACAGGGGATGGTGTCATGTTGGGTTGACTTTGCATAAGGGGATTGGTATTGATGTTAAAAGTGTTGAGATGATTATATGATGAGTTGGACACTAATGTCTGATTTGGATATGAACTCTTTTACAAAGTATTTTGATTACCTTGTTGATAGTGGGATGCAAACATGGTATTGGTATTGGTTTGATTTTATGGCATGGAATTGGTGTTTGGTGTGACGTGTTGTTGCGATGGAAGGGGGTTGGTGTTTAAGTTGGTCCCAAAGGCCACTGTGGTATTAGGTGTAGTGTTGACCATTTGGGTTTGCACCTGTAGTGTAGGAAATTGTATCCCTTTACATTTTCACACTTTTTTGGGCCCTCCGTTGCTAAATTTGAGCTTCTTTTGGTCCTATTTTGCATCCACAAGCCTAATTAAATGCATCTTTTTGAGGATAATCTTGACATTTATCAAATGAAAAATCATAATTAATGTTTTTGGGTGATGTGTTCTAGATCTAGTGATTTGGGACTCATACACCACCTTCGGCATATGGGTCCCACCTAGGTTTCGGGGCCTAACCCTGAACATTGCATTGAACTTAGCATTTCTTGAAATTTGTGTCCCAAGTTTAAGTCATTGGGACTCATAGGCCACCTTGGTTATATGAGTCTTGCTTTAGCCTTGACATATTTTGAATTCAATTCTTGGTTGGATTTTATTCTCCTTGATCTGATGTCGGCTTGTAATGTTGTAATTTTAGAAAATTTGGCATAAACAAGTATAAATACAAGATTATTTCACATAGTTTCACCTAGAAGTTTCATGCAAGAATTCCTATAAAAAGTTAATGAGATCAAGAGCATTCAAGAGCAAGTTATCAAGCATTTGGAGTAATATTCAATATTCAAGCATCATGTGTGTTTTTGAGCTAACATTTGTGATGTAGGCTTTCATGATTCAAGAATGCATTCAAAGACAAGATCCACATCCATTGGAGCCATTTCAAATAAGATTTTAGCCTTTATTCAGGGTTTGGTGAGTTGCAACATTACATTTTTTCATTCATCATTCCTTCATGTTTTTCTTTATCATTTTAAGGCTTGATTACCAAAATAGGGTTTGACCAAGGAAAACCCCTATCTACTAACAAATCGACATTTTTCTCCCTTCATGTGTGATGGCAGATCTAGGTGATTTGGAGCTTGACGATCCTTTGAAGACAAAGTTGAAAGATTGAAGAAAGTTTTCAAAGTTGTCAAGAAGTTGTTATCTTCACAGAAACTCACCTACATGACAAAATTCAAACTTTTGGACTAAGAGATCAAACAAGATAAAATCTATAGAGGATCACTAGAGGATTACATAAGTTTTAGTCAAACCCTAATATTAGGACTAAATCACCACCTTGGGCATATGAGTCCCAATATACCCCTTTTCAATAGTTTTTTGTAGATCTTGATTTGCCAACAATAGATTCTAGATTCAACACAAAAACCCTAACTGGGACTAAATCACCTAGTCTAGCGTATGAGTCCCAATACACATCAAAAATATCAAATTTCAGGGTTTTTCAGATCTTGTTTAGTCATCTCCAATCCTCCAGGTACTTTTCTATATCTTTTTGTTTAGTGATCTAGTTTCGTATTATAAGTTTCTAGGGTTTAGTGTATTCATGTTGGCATTTATCCTTAGAAGCTTCATTTAATGGTGAAACCCCTCTTTAATCACACCTAAGGAAACCACCCCCCATATATTCCTTCCCTCAATTGAGTCACTTGGTTGAGGGATATTGGTTTTCTAATGAATTGAGAGTGAAATAGGTCCCCTAATTGTTCCATCTGCTAAAAGGTGGAACATCCTATTTCCTATCATTTCATTTTGGTGAACCTGACCTTCAAACCCTTTATTTCTAATTTGGAGTATATTAAAGTCCTAGATCTAGTTTACATTAGCTTTGCATTAGATCTTGCATTAGTTAATTTTCATTTAGGGCTTCTAAATCTTGCATTAGTGAAAAGTGCATATAGGTTGCATTTTTGCATTTTGCATCTTTTAATTTTACTGAAAATATGTAATTAAAAATCGTCAAAACTACATACAAGTTAGAGACCTTAGAATCAACTCAAAATTTGCTAAATTTGGTGTAAAAACCCTAATTTAGGACTCATTCTCCCACCTAGGTGATTTAGTCCCTATACAGGTCTTTTTCCCTAATTTCTGGGAATTTTGTGTTGACTATTTTTCACTATTTGAATCTACCAAAAACCTAAATAAAACTGGGTCTCATTCACCCATTTGGGTGATTTAGTCTCGTATCGGACCTAAAATTGCATTTTATAGCATTAAAATTTTTATTTCTATGTTTATGTTTGTTGTTGTTAGATATCTATTTCAGTTTACTGAGTTTCTGTTTCATTCATTTTATTAGAAGTAGCTTAATTGAGGTCATTTGGTGCATTGCTTAATTAAAAAATCACATTTACAACATTTCATTTTTTAGATTGTTGCATAGTGTAGTCGACAAATTACCTTGTTTAGATTATGAAATTTACATTGCATTTCATCATGGATATATGATTTGGTAATTTTTGGATGTCCTTGAAATCATTAGTGGATGTGTCAAGCTGTGTTTTTGGAAATGATCCTAATGGAATTGAACTCTCCTGCTCAATCAAATCCTAATGCATGTCCTCCTCATGATGTTGACATCATTGGAGAAGATGATGACAACATGAAAAACTTCATAAATGATTGCCTTAACAACCTTGAGACTAATGCATCCTTTTATCCTTCTATGAAACAACCAACACAACTTGAGATGGTTGGTCTTTTACATCTAATCAATTAAACATTCAACCATCCTATGTTAACAAAGTAACCAAAACATCAATCAACCTAGAAGAGACATATGGAAAAGGATTCAAGATCTTAAGTAAACAAGGATGCGATACAACAAGAGAACATGAAATTCATCAAATTTTAGAGAAAATACCAATTGAAGATACCAAAGGGATAGGATATCAAGATCCTCCTCCCAACATAAGTATCCTCCTTCCTAAAGAGAAACCAATGCCTCATAACAATGATAAGGATAATAGGATCATCTTAGGTCCTCCTCCTCAACATCTAACTCAACAAGTTGGCAAATCTAACAAGAAACAAAAGCTTTACAAATTTAAAGATTTATCATTCCTACAAAATCTAACACAAATTGAATGGAAACTGGAAGAACTTGTTAATAGAGGTTGGATTGCAATGCCACCTCTTTCCAGAACCAACAAACCTAAAAACAACAATTATTGTGCATATCATATAACTCATGGGCATCTCATTGATGAATGTCATACTTTAAGAAGGATCCTTGAAAAACTTGATATGATAGAAATAGTCCCTTAAAAGGGGTCCCTTCCACTCCTTGTCATGTAATAGTTGTAGGATCATAACATTCTCACAATTACATGCCTTATATTCATTGCAAATCATTTCAAAATGCAAGGAGCTCTTTCTCATCACCTACCTTAGCTCATTCTTGTCTTGCACACAGTGGGGATAAGAATTAGATAGCATTGTCCTAGTTCTAGCAATATTTGATGTTGTCCCTTTGGCTAGTTGTCTGCATTCCTCATACGATGAACAAGATTGGGATGCCGATGATCTACTATAGGTTGACTCACACATGCCTTACTAGTCTTTCCTTTGTTTTCTTTTTCATGTTTCTTTATGTGATTGCATGTGTGTAATGTCATCTCCCCCATACCATTATGTTTGATGTATCTCTCTCTTTGTGACATTCCTCTATTTGTATCTACATTCTTCTATATGTCATGAAAATTTTACCCTTTTGTCTTGTGTTTTCCTTTTGGGGATGATGCAAGGCATCGAGACATTCAGGTCTCTTCCATGTTGACCCAAAAGATTTTCCTTTGACCCAAAAGAGTTGTTGACATGTGTTTGTAGGAAGGCCCTGGTAGTTTGATAGGTCGGCAATGTCTAATAGGAGACAAAACACTTATACCATTGAAAAGTATGGGAAGACATTCATATTAACTCCATTGGTTGAGGAGACAAAAGAACAAGGTGAGATAATCATGATAGGGAGAAAAGAGTTTGTAAACATTGAGGAAGGTAAGAATAAGGTGTTAGCAACCATTTCAAGGCTTGACAGTGATGGAATAGTGAAAAAAGGAAAAAAAAGCAATGTACAGATAGTTGTGAAGAAGAATGCTTTCATGTGGAAGAGGAAAGTGGATGGAAATGTGTCTCTGATTGATATAGTGCAACATAAGAGTGAAAATCCTATGGAAATAAAATAAGTGAATGAAGGGATTTTCGTAGGGAAAATCGTGTGTCCTATAGCAGCAAAGCAAGTGAAAGGGCAGACAAAGGTTGATGCCATAGAGGTTTGTGAGGATAATGGGACAGTGAAAAAGTTGTTTGCAAGTCTGACAGAGATGTCAAAGTGTGATGGTACAATTGATAGAGGAAAAGGTGTAGTTAATAAGGGAATTGGATAGAGATCCAAGCAAGAAGCAAAGAGGGAAGTGATGACAATTGATAGAGGGTTTAGTACATAGATAAAAGAGAGTGTGACATCAAAATTTGATGGTGGAAAAGATAAGGAACACCCCACAGAGCAGTATGTACAGTTGGAGCATGAAACAAGTGATGACATGGACAAGAATGCCAAGGAAAGTGAAGAAAAAAGGAAAGGTGAACCTATTGAAGAAAAAAATGAAGGTCAGAGGCATGAAGAGCACAAGGGAGGACAAGTTACATCAATCTTTCCAAGAGACTTGGAAAATTTACAAGTTGGGGTGTATGGTGCAGGAGCACCTTTGATCAAAAATTGTCAATCAAGTATGATATTGTGTAGGCTTTAGGATTTTGGAGATTTATGCATTAAATAAGGTCACATGGACCATTTTATATTGTAAAGAGTCATTTTATATGGTTACTAGGTGTTTAGAAGGTCTAGTTTGCAAAAAGTGCAAAATATTGAAAAGTTGTAAAGTTGCTAAAAAGTTGCAAAAAACAAATTTGTGAGGAAGGCCAATGGTTGGCAATTCAAAAGTCAATTTTTTAGTGTTGGGACAGTTAGTTTAGGAGGGAAAATACATATATATGATCTAAGGCCTTAATGGATGATTGATTTTTGAAGATTTGAAGTGGAACTAATAAAGAAAAGCCTATTATTTTTTAGTTTTCCTATTTTTCTTTGCTTTCCCAATCATTGTATGGACTAGTACTATATTGAATAGGTTGAAAGCGGTTGGAATTGATTTAAAATCAGTGTTGAAAGAATTCTTGTTTTTGTAGAGTGGAATTTCATTAAGAAATAAATTTTATAGACTCAATTTTCTGTACTGAGTCTAAAAACAAAGTCCTTTAAGGGTTTGTTGTTTGAAATTAGGAAATGAGCCCATTCCACCTTCTGTAAGTTTTGTGCCTTAGTGGAATGGGTAGTTTTTGGTAGGAATAAATGTTGGGAATGTTTGAGAGTGTAGGGGATGTTGGAATCAAGGAACACTGAGAGGGGGGGGTGAATCGGTGCTTTGCAAAATTTAACTTTATTAACTTGATCTTTAAACCACTTATAGCATTGAACCAAAAGAAAGATGCAAGAACAAAAAGTAGTCAACCAAAAAACCATAACACAAGGATTTTTTTATTTGGAAACCTTGTTAGGGGAAAAACCATGATGGAGGTTAATCCACAAGATTATACTTTGTTAAAAGTATTGTAAATGGGGAATGCACATGCATTCAGGCACACTGCCTAGAGCTCACTGCTGAAAGACAAAAGGATTGCTGCCCAAAAGAAGACTCACTGTCTTACAATCACATTCAGATTACATTTGGAAGATTTTGAACTAAGAAAATAACATCTTCTAATGCCTGATTATAGTTCTGGTTAAGCACATAAACACTTTCATCTGCTCACTCTTCTTCACACTTTACTTTTTCCTTTGAAAGATTAGAACATTATTCACACACAACACTCAAAATACATCGCACACCACACCATCAAATGATATAAACAATCTATCATATATATATGCAACTAAGGATAACATCAACTACATGTCGGCCCAACAAAATATAAAATGTGTACAAACTGTCAGCCCAATCCATAAACAATTATCAATGTGAACCAAACAATGTCATCCAAAACATAGTAAGGACCCAAAAAAACATGCTCAAATATATAACACCTTCAAAAATTATGCCTCGAAGATCTGCTACACACTATAATCACCCTGTTGGCCATGATCATGAAAAACATGAACACATAGAAGAAAATCACCAATCACAAGAACAACGATCAATGCCGACCTACAACACAGATAGAGCACGATCTAGAAACATTCAAAAGCATCATGAATCACCACAGAAGCATCCACAAGAACTCAAATTACTAGAATCACATCATCTTCTTTCAGGAACACTGACTAAAACAACAGAACAACTGTTAGAACATAGATACTCATAACTCAATCAAATCTTCATGCGAACCTCTAAAACTTTATGTGGATAAACTAGATATACTTGTCAACAAACCCTTTAATCCACAACCTCTTATCATCAATATACTGAGCTAGCCACCATACTGAACTTCAATGCATCACCAAAAACCTGCAACTTATTTTATTACAATTTTCTCAATATCCTCGACATATACAACCTTAAAGACATTAATGGAAATAGTGTTGACATCAATGACAACCACATATCAGCAATATCCAACAATATCCCACTTTGGAATTTATGGCAACACATGATGTGAAAAACACCATCAATGATACTTTCTCTTCCTTAGATTTTGACTCTTTTCTCCTTAACTCTTTCACAGTTTTTCACATGACTCTTCTCCCCCTTTGACATCAATGACAAAGATGCACATTATCTTTCTCCACACAAGATTTGAACCACATTTCTAAACATTTGACTACTTCCCCTAAGTAGCAACCACCACAACATCAATTCGGATCACAAGATATGACTATGAAATGCATAGACTGCTGCAAGTCAATGCACCTTAATTCTGATTAGGAGGGGTAATCACCCCTAGCTTCCCTCTGAGATACTCAAAAGAATCCTTAGGAAAGGGCTTCGTAAAGATATCTGTAATCTATTCCTTAGTGGGCACATACTCCAATATGACTTCCTTTTCACTCACATTCTCTCTCAAAAAGTGAAACTTGATAGATATATGCTTGGTTTTTGAATGCAACACTAGATTCTTAGAAATGTTAATTGCACTTGAATTATCACAAAATATAGCAATAGGTTCATCATACACAAGTCTGATATCTTTCAACATCTACTTCATCCACAATAATTGAGTACAATTTTTAGCAACAGTAATGTATTCTTCCTCTGTAGTAGATAAAGAAATGACATTCTGCTTCTTACTTAACCATGAAATCAACTTCTTTCCCAAGAAAAATGCACCACCACTAGTACTATTTATATCATTCACATCTCCTACCCAATAAACATTAGTAAAATCACTCAAAGTAAGGTCATCTTCTTTAGGATACCATAGGCCAAAATCAATTGTCCCCTTCAAGTACCTAAAACTCCTCTTCACAACTGTCACATGAGATTCCTTAGGATCTGCTTGAAATCTTACAATAATGCATATGACATTCATGATATCAAGTCTAGTTTGAGTCAAATAGAGTAATCAACCAATCATGGATCTGTATCTAGTTTGATTTTTTTAGGAGAATCATCATCTTTTTTCAACTTACATCCGATCATCATAGGTGTACCAACTGGATTTGAATCTTCCATACCAAAATTCTTTAGCAATTCTTTTACATACTTGGACTAAGATATAAAGATCCCTTTATCTAACTGAGTAATTTGCAATACCAAAAATAATTTCATCTCTCCAATCATAGACATCTCAAACTCACTCTACATCTCATCAACAAACTTCATGCACAAACCATCATCTCCTCCAAAAATGATATCATCAATAAAGACTTCAACAATCAAATATTTATTATGATCAATCTTAAAATACAAATTACTATCAGCAATACCTTTATTAAATCCAAGCTTCAACAAATACTTGTCCAATCTGGCATACCATTCTCTTGGGGCTTGCTTAAGTCCACACAATGCTTTCTTCAACCGAAAAACCATATCTCCCTGATCAGTTAATTGAAATCCATCAGGTTGCTTAATATACACTTCTTCTTCCAGTTTACCATTTAGAAATGCTGACTTGAAATCCATCTAATAAACCTTGAAGTTTTTGTAAGTAGAATAAGAAAGAAATAGCCTCACAGCTTCAATCCTAGCAACAGGAGCAAAAGTTTCTTCAAAGTCAATTCCTTCCATTGGAGAATATCCTTTACACACTAGTCTTGCTTTGTTTCTAACAACTTCACTTTGCTCAATCAGTTTGTTTTGAAAGACCGATTTAGTTCCAATTACACTTTTGTCCTTAGGTCTAGTTACAAGAATCCATGTATCATTCTTCTCAATTTGTAGTAGTTCTTATTTCATTGCTTCCACCCAATGTTCATCTTTGCATGCTTCGCTAACACTATTAGGCTCAGTCTTTGATATCAAATAGTATTCTTTTGCAATTCTTCTCCTAGTTTGAACACCTTTGTTCTTATCGCCTATAATCCAATCTTATGAGTGATTTAGTCTTATATACCTTGGAGTCTTAGGGTGCTCTTGAACTTCAGGATTTTTTGATCTCACTTCTGCACTTTCAATAGTTTGTTCCTCTTGATTTTCCTGATTCATCAGAATGATTTGAACTTGATTTAGACTCTGAACTTTCTTTCCTTTATCTGAACTATCATTCTGATAATCTAAATCATATTCGTAGGTTCTGGATGGTCTAACTGTGTCTTCATCAACCTTGACATTAGCACTTTAAATTACTTTCCTCAATCTCTTATTATAGCAGCGGTAGGATTTACTTTTAGTAGAATAACCAAGAAAGATTCCTTCATCACTTCTAGCATCATAAGGAGTCTTAATGGTATCACCTTTGATATGTACCCAACTAAGAGTGTAAATGATAGTACTCACAGCTTCTCTCCAACAAATATGTAGAACATTTCCTTCCAGCATCATGGTTCTAGCAACTTCTTGAATTGTCTTGTTCTTGCTTTCCAAAACTCCATTTTGTTGAGGGGTCCATGGGGTAGATAATTGTCTCTTTATCCCATTCTCTTCACATAAAGAATTAAACTCACCAAAAGTGAATTCACCACCTCTATCTGATCTCAGAAATTTAATCTTCAGACCTATCTCTATCTCAGCCATAGCCTTAAAAATCTTGAATTTCTCTAGAGCTTCATATTTTTCCCTTAAGGAAGTAACCCACATCAATCTAGAATAATCATCAATAAGTAACATGAAATTCATGTCTCCTTGTAAACTTCTAACTCAATAAGGACCACACAAGTCAGCATGCACAAGCTCCAACACTTCATTTGAAAAAAAATGTTTTCTTTGGAAAGAAACTCTAGTTTGCTTCCCTAACTGACATTCCTTGCATATAGTATAAGTAGTTTTTATCAACTTAGGAAGATCTCTCACTACTTGAGTAGAACTTATATTGATAATATTGTCAAAGTTTACATAAAACAATCTCCTCTTCCACAACCAACTTTCATCAACTTGAGCAATCAAACAACTTTTACTAGTAGCACTTAGGTGAAAGATATTACCTTTTGTTTTTGTACCAGATGTAATCACATTTATGGAAATCCCCAATATTCTACACTTTCCATCCTTGAATTGAAAATTGTATCCCTTGTCAATCATCTATCCAACGCTTAAGAGATTATGCTCCAATCCTTCCACATATAGGACATCATCAGTATTATGCTTACCATCAAGAGAAATGGATCCTCTGCCACATATTACACCAGCTTTGTCATCACCAAATCTTACAACACCACCATCATAATTTTCCAAGCTCACAAATTTACTTTTATCACCTATCATGTGATGAGAGCATCCACTATCAATCACCCATTCATCTTTTTCTTCAACTTTGGCAGCTAAGGCTTTCTCCTTTCTCATATCCAAGACCTTGCTTGTCACTTCCAATCTTCTGACTTTGAATCAGTTCATCAAGCTTATCTGAGCTAATATTGAACTTCTCCTTATATTCATTTGCAGTAGCTAGTTCATCCCTAAGAATAACAATCTATCTTTCAAGCTCTTCTTCATTGTTTCTAGATTGTTGCAATTCAAGTTGTAGTTGATTGAATCCTTCATTAATTTTGTTGCATTCATCAAATCTTTCTTTTCAGGACTGAGTAAGATTCTCTTCATTCTTCTTTTTCTCTTCAATCTCCTTGGTCATCCTCATCACAATAGATTCCATTTCATGCTTTAGGACAACATTATCTCTAGTGAGCTTTTCACATTATTCTGTCTTTTCCTTCAAGGCTTGACGTAGGTGTTCATCTTCCATGATTTTACTCTGTTTTTGCTTGAGCTAATCATAGAGATCCTTTCTCTTTTCCTTGGACTTATTGATTTAATCTTTCAATTATTGAATGAATTTCTCAGCATTCATGAGGCTTGCTTGCAATTCCCGAACTTTAGATTTGGACTGCTCAAGATCATCTAGTGCCACCAAAATTTGTTGATGAAGATTTCTAGAATCCATTGAATCACCTTCTCGGATCTTCCCCAATCTATTAAACTTCTTCTGAGGAACTAGGCTCTGATACCAATTGTTGGAATCAAGGAACTCTAAGAGGGGGGGTGAATTAGTGTTCTGCAAAATTTAACTTTATTAACTTGATCTTTAAACCACTTATAACATTGAACCAAAAGAAAGATGCAAGAACACAAAGTAGTCAACCACAACACCATAACACAAGGATTTTTTACATGGAAACCTTGTTAGGGGAAAAACCACGGTGGAGGTTAATCCACAAGATTATCTCTATTAAAAGTGTTACAAATGGGGAATGCACATGCATTCAGGCATGCTGCCTAGAGCTCATTGCTCAAATACAAAAGGCTTACTACCTAAAAGAAGACTCACTGTCTTATAGTCACATTCAAATTACATTCAGAAGATTTTGAATTGAGAGAATAACATCTTCTAATGCTTGATTATAGTTCCGATTAAGCACATAAACAATTTCATCTTCACACTTTACTTCTGCCTTCAAAGATTAGAATAATATTTTCACACAACACTCAACATACATCACACACCACACCATCAAATGGTATAAACAATCGATCATATATATTTGCAACTAAGGATAACATCAGCTACATGTCGACCCAACAAAATATAAAATGTGTACAAAATGTTGGCTCAATCTATAAACAATTATCAATGCGAACCAAACAATGTCTGCCAAAACATAGTAAGGACCCAAAACAACATGCTCAAATATGGAACACCTTCAAAAATTATGCCTCGAAGATCTGCTACATGCTACAATGACCCTGTCGGCCATGATCATGAAAAACATGAACACATAGAAGAAAATCACCAATTGTGAGCACAACGATCAATGCAGACCAACAACACAGATAGAGCATGATCTATAAACATCCAAAAGCATCATGAATCACCACAGAAACATCCACAATTTAACTCAAATTACTAGAATCACATCATCTTCTTTTAGGAACACCAACTAAAGCAACAAAACAACTGTCAGAACACAAATACTCATAACTCAATCAAATCTTCATGCCAACCTCTGAAACTTCATGTGGATAAACTAGATATACTTTTCAAAAAACCCTTTAATCCACAACCTCTTATCATCAATATGCTAAGCTAGCCACCATACTAAACTTCACTACATCACCAACAACCTGCAACTTATTTTATTACAATTTTCTCAATATCCTCGACATATACAACCTTAAATACATGAATGGAAATAGTGTTGTCATCAATGACAACCACATATCAACAATATCCAATAGTGGAGGTCGAATGGTGAGTTGGGCATGATTCCCTAATGGTGGAAATTGAGTTTTCCATGAGAATTTGAGTGGTTTTGATATGGAAAAGTGTGTAAGAGTTTTGGGTAGCATTATTTCTTGATTGATTAAGTTTTTGCAGAGGTTTTTAGACATTTTTGAGGTGGTGGCAAGTTAAGATAAGGCCTGGTAATGTGATTTTCAATAAAACCCTAAGTTTTGGCTTAAAAGGAGGGTTTTTGGTTTTGGCACTTGGAAGAGTGAATTTCTAAGAAAAAATTGTGGAATCCTTGGTTTGATTACATGTATATTTCTGCCCAATTGAGTTTGGTGGATTTGGAAAAGTATTGAGGCAAGTTCCTTTGTAAAATAGACCTAATTTGAGGTCTAGTTGGCGTAGGAAACCTGTTTTGAGAAAGATGTTTCAAAGAACCCTATTGAGTATTTGTGAAATGTTGTAGTGTGCCATGATGGGTGATTGAAAACCTACTAGTCTAGATCTGAAAGGACCCCATTGAAAGGATATACCCAATTTAGTCAATTTGCAATGCTACTAAGAATTGTGTTGGTTTGGTGAAAAGAGAAGAATTTTGAAGAATTGTGATTTGAAGGTTGTTTGTTTTTGTGTGAAATTGTGTTCTGTGGTTGCAGGACATCCCCTGGTTGCTATCAAGTCTCTTCCATGTTGACCCAAAAGCTTTTCTTTATTTTTTCTCTCTTTGTGTCATTCTTCCTGTTCCATGAGTACTTGGGGAATGATAACATTCCGAGCTCTCTAACAACATTGTAGCAAAGACATACTGACCCCAAATCCATGGATCCCTTATGTGATTTATGGATTTCATTTTGGGGGAAACCCCTTTTCATGACGTAGCTTCATTGGAAACATATGACTTGGCATAGGGCTTCCCAAATAAGTTTTCATGTCCTCTTTATTGTTAGCATTTATCATTTGCTACTTTAAAGTAATTGCTTACAACATGGTGTTTAACAATTTCTTTAAAGTGGGGGAATACATTGGCATTATTATTTTGCATTTTAATTCATGTTTCATTTTGTAGTCTTCTTACTTCATGCGATATGTCTTTCTCTTTGTGGTGACATTGGGTGTGATGTCCTTCAAGAGCGCGATCTATTTTAGCATATTATATTCCTCTTAGTGGCTTGATGATGTATATCAGGGTATTAAAATAAAAATTAACTCAACCAAACCCTTAACAAAGTCTTAACACCTCAAACTCAATGAATTCCTTCACAAATTGACATTCTCCCTAGTAGCACAACAAACAAGATTTTTCAAGCATAATTTCCAAACCCCAACTCATACCTAGAAAAAAATTATAGATTTGAGTACCCATTATCCTCTTCAATAACATGTCTCAAAATTAGATGAGGTTTCTTTGGAACATTAGGTTCAAAATATTGTTGCTACGCTACTCCAAAGGCCTAATTAGGCTTGCTCAACTAGGGGGTTATTGATTCTATATACTCTAGGCCTCAATCCTCTTCACCAAAACTCCAAACACACCTTGTAGGGTCTGCCTAAGCTCACCAAATTAATTCCCACACCTTTCCAATGATTCTTAATAAAACCCTAGCCCCTATGATCCTTATTTACCCAACAAACCTGAGTTTCCAGCCTAGGGCATCACCCAACTTGCTCAAAATGTCATTCCCTGCTCTTGCAACTTCATGAAATAAAAACCTACATCTAAATATACCATTCCACCAAGTTAGAGCATTTTATACCAGGTGGAATGACTTTTACAACATTTTTTGAATACCTTGACTTAGGGTTTTAGGCTGTTTGTAAACAAATTGCTCTAAAATTCTTCAAACTTGATGAATTCTCCTCAAACCAATTGGATTAGGAAGCTAACTCAATGTTTCATCACAATAAATCAAACTCATAGCATGAAAGTATAGTACAGACTCATACAAAGTCTAAGAACAGAGAAAAATACTGGAAAAATGCAGCAAATTGGTAAAAATTTATTGCAAATCACTCCAAAAAGTTTCAACCTTATTTTTGGCATCCCAAAGCCTTTTCAACCTCTATAAAATGGTTACAAACCAAATTTTTAAATTCCAACTGACTTCTACAACATTTTACAAAAGATGACTCTTCATATTCTCATTTTTTGCATTTTTACAACATGACAACTTTTGCAAGAATTGACAACATTTAACAATCTAACTACCTATCACTCCTAATGACCAAAAATGACTTCCAAAACATTAGAAATGGTATTGAATGAACTTATTACCAACAAATATGACTCAACAACATCAAATACTAACAATTAACAACTTTTTTCATGAAGGCTTAGGTGCCCTGCACCACTTACTGCGATACACTACATCCCCTAAGTTGTGAATCTTATATTCTCTTATTGGTCCTCTCATGGAGACATTAGGCACGATGTTTCCTAAGTTAAGACCTTACATGAAATAAGAAAAAATCCTTTGAATGTACCTTACACTATTCTACATTTACAATAACTGTTATATGGCCACCTTACATAACACACCTTGCTTTCCTGTGGAGCCATCCTATTTATTCATGGGTGTTAGCATACAAAGTTTTGCTTGCCTCATGGATCTTGTTGTTTGTTTTGTGTGGCACTTTATCAAATTTATTAGGAGGTATAACTTTGGTATGGTTAGTGTATGGGAGCCGAAATTAGGTGTGACTTTCCCATAACCACTTGCTTGTCTGTGTGAGCGCATATCGACCGTGTGCGTATGTGTCTCTGGGGGATCACCTAGTGGATGACCTGAGGTTCCACTAGCCCTTGTGAGTGTGTGTATTGTTTGCATAGTGGATATTTTATTCCACTTGTAATTTTTTTTTGGAAAAACAACTTAGATCTAATCCATACACTATTGTATTTGACTCTAATTTCTAACAAATTTATTTTGAAATATCGACATACTATTGTCAGAATATTGACGAAACACTCAAATAATTTTCATCGCTAGTTTTTCATCGCATTCCTGACCAAATTTAAAATGTTGAAATCATGACCCACTTTCGTTAGTCGTCACCATGAAAAAGTGTTCTAGTGTTCGTCGGAATATCGATGAAAACTTTTTTGATTTAGCGACGCAAAATAACTAGAAAACACTTGGCATGCCTCTTCCAAACCGCCAAAACAACACCAAAAGTTTTTCAAAATTTCAACGAAAGTAATTGATGAACCACCAAGAACATTCAACGCATTTGCTATACTTGTGACGAAATTTTCGTCGGACGTTTTTGGTGGTTCGTTGGTTACTTTCATCGAAAGTTTGATGAAACAATGCAATTTTTTTTTTTAAAAGAACCAGGAATTATATACCTGTACATATGATAGAGGATGCTCAACTACTATCTAGAAATGCTAGGATGTTCCCAAAATACAAACCCTCAAACTTCTCCTATATAAACTCAAGGCATAATAATTCTAATCGTATGTAAGATGGATAAATACCCACCAAAGGAGGTAGGTCCCCATAAGCCACATCTTCCTCTTTGTTCGATGTCCTTATGTATCCATAAGGCATGCATAGACCAATGAATATCATCTTCCACTAACATCATGTTTTGTCATAGTTACTTGCTCATTTATGGGACTATAATTCTCAAATATTTAATAGGTAAAATACAATGAGGTAGTTCTTTATATTGCATTATAAGTTCATTGTCCTATAAGACTATCGTAGTATATAGATGACTATTATCTATATCATAATGCCTCTGTATAATTTGTTTCCCAAACCTAGTACTATCTATTTGTGAGTTGAAAATGACTGAATATCAGAGTAAATGTATGTACATGGTTGGTTAACCTATTCAACATCCAATGATAGATGATTAGGGACTGCCATAATCAAGATTAAGAATCTTATATATGACCAAGTGGTGCATAAAATAAAAAACATTCATGAGAATTTTATCCATTATAGAAATTAAACTACCAACATCTCTCCAAGGAGTCACATGTTTGTTCTTTGTTTACAAGTTTAAGTTTCCTGTTATAAGGAAACATATAGATGAGTAATGCCAATTACAAAAGATCAAGTAGTCATAGCATACCCAAAGATTAATGACCATTTCAAAGTCCACTGAATCAAGGAATGTTGTATATATTTGACAAGTTAAGTGGTTGCTATAAAACAATGGATAATGAATGCTACATGCTTGGATTTTAAGAAGCATAAAACATAAGTAAAAGATCAAAGCCTAATACTCACAAGAGCATATGTCTATTGGCATGAGAATCAATATGTATATTACAAGACAAAATTTGAGTCTATCAATTAGTTGTATCAAGGAATGAATTTCCAACAAGAGAGTGAATGACACATGGAGTGGATGACATACTTGAAGTATTGCATCTATAGATCAAGCACAAATATGAAATACAATAAGGTAGATTTCTTTAGCCAATTATCAAATCACACACTTGTCATAGTGCTAGACTTGCACAATTAAAACTTCTCTAATTAGGACCTTTGCACGCTATATTGAGACTTTAAATAGACCTACACCATGTTTTCCCAAAGTAAATAGGTGAGTGAGTTCCATTTGGTTGGAAATATTCTTTTCAAGCTTAGAAATCTTTGTGTTCTAGAGAACACACCTCAACAAAGACTCATCGCAATGGTGTACTATGCTAAAAAAATTGCACATTTATGGATTACCAAGATACAAACAATGGAGCTACATCAACATTTCTATTTTCCTCATATGCATGTAGACATTGAGCACCATATCAAGTCCTTTGTTCCCTATCATATCACCAATCCCACAAATAGGAAGCTGAGGATTCAATCACCTATACTAGTATTGAAAATTCCTTGATAATCTATTAGTATTGATTTTATGAGTAGATTCCCTATGAAAAAAATACCAAAATGAATCTACTTATTATAGTTTTTAGGTTTTCAAAAAATTCCATTATGGTTGCTTGCAAGAAAAACATCACTACACAAGATACCATGTGCCTCTTCTTAAACTAGTGGCAACTTAACATCCTTCAAACTTGGATCCTAAGCACTTTTTCACATTTTCACAAGGTGAGA